>VZTJ01006440.1:1646174-1666122 GCA_013397795.1 Orthonyx spaldingii | reverse complement strand
CTCCTTTTTTCTTTTTTTTTTTTTTTTTTTTTTTTTTTTTTAATAAATTGAAGGGTCCTGCTGTGTATTTCGTAGAAAATTATGATCTAGTGATCAATAGACTTATTTTTGTAATCTGTTTTCAGTTCTAAAGCCTGAAATTCAAAGCCAAGTTGCATAGTAAGATTTGGGGGTGAGCAGAAGTGCTTTTCCCCCTCCCAAACCTACTTGTTTTCAAATCCTGACTCATCTGGGGCACAATTCTGGATACTTTGAGGGGGTCTGAGGCTGAAAAAGAGGAAGGGGAGCCCACTGACAGGATAGCAGGAACAAGTCTGGAAGTCTTAAGAGGTATATGGACAGGTTTCCTATCAGTGTGTGAGCAACCTGTGCAGAGACCTGCAAGGCCCCAATGGACCCACAGTTGCTTAAAAACTGCACTGACATTCAAAGGCAAAATTTGGGCAGTGACCCATGACATGATGATCAGACTCAGTACCTCTTCAGGCATTATAAAGGCAAAAAATATCACATTTGACAGGGGACTCAAAGGTTTAGCTGCTGGTCAAGGCCTGAGTTCATGACTGGATTTTCTCCTCCAAAATGTCATTAATCCCAGAAATGCTTAATGGCTTCAGAGCTCCCACCTGAAGTTCTGGGCTAAAAGCAAGACCAGGAACTCTTATGGAGGAAGCCTAAACTCCGGTCTTTGAAAGCAGACCCAGTAAACTTCAAAGAAAAGTAATTTATTTGTAAACAACTATTTTATAGTGTCTGACAGTGAAAAGTAACTGTGTATCTGGGGGTCTCCATCAGACAAGAAAGAGAGCCAGGATAAAACCCTTTTGCACACTTGTGTTTTTCAGTCAAGGAACATCCTCTCTTAATGTGCAATTTTAGATTAGATTGCAATATTTTGGGGTAAGAACTATGTATTTGTTCTCTGCATGTGCAGCTCCTTACATGATAGGACCCTGATTAGGGCCTTTGTGTGCTGCTCTAACCGTTATAACCTGTAATAGTAGGAAAAATACAATTAAATTATCATTGCGGTTCACCTTTAATATTATGATTGTGAGACTGTACTCTGTCTACTGTGAATAAAATAATGTCCTTTTTGTATAATAGGTAGTATATTTTATTATTGAAGAAAGAGTTAAATTTAATTTTTAAACACAGAAAAAAGTATCTGCTCATTGTTTCATTTTAAGCCTTTGAATATATAAGCAAGTATTTCTTTTGTATCCTTCAAATGAGTATGTGTTAAATGAAGAAACCCACCTTCCTGAATTGGAGCTGTTTATAATTATATTCCAAGAGTGATTAACACCTAACAATTTGAATAAAAGTGGTTTATTTTCTCATTGGGGTATTGCTGAACTTTTGTTTAATTTTGTTGTTTTTTTTGAAACAGGCAACTTTTCTTTGCCTGCAAAAAACCAAAAGTGTGCTCAGAGCTTGAATACAGCTACAGTCGTCCCTTACTCTAAGAACTGGATATGAGAACTGATGGGGTAACATCTATAAGATAATGGAGGGGGTGAAATGGGGTGTGACTATTCACTATGTCTCATAGCAGAGGTTATGTGTTCCTAATGAAATAATCAAGCAGCAAGTTTAAAGCAATCAGAAAGAAAAGCCTTTTTGCACAGTGTATAATTAAACCTTGGAGCCCTTTACTGGATGGTGCTGTGCAGATCAAAATGAATATGGGATTCAAATATGGACATACCAACTTCCTGAGGAATACATCCATTAGTGTTGTTAAACATGAAACTTTGGAAGCAATTTCCCAGTCAAGAAGTCCCTAAATACCAGGGCTGAGAGAAAGTCCGTGAGGAAGTAGGTTTCCATTTGCCTCATTTCTTATATTGTTTCTGCTGTGAGAGATTAGACACAGCCAAGGGAGGGCTGGGTGCCTTGGCTCCAGGATGTGCTTTCTGGGATTACAATACACCAATGTGAAGTATTTTAAATTTAATTTCAGCACAGACCTTTGAATTTAGCTTCCCCAAAACAAACCAGAGATGCATTAGAGACAGAGGCTCAGAATCCCTCTCATAGCAAATGACAGGGAATCACATTCCATCTGAAACAACAAGAGTTCATAATCCAGCAGCTGCAGCTGGAGATGAAGAAGCAGGAGCTCTCTGAGTTTACATGTCAGCTTCTCTTCTGGTCACCAAAGATTGTACCCAATGGGCCACATCTCTCTAGTCCTGCATTGCTCTAGTGCCACATCTCTTTGGATGTCGTGTGTGATATAAAAATGGGCACCTGTTCCAAATTCTCCAAACTGAAGGTGATAAGTGCAAGCCTAATGTTTCTGCCCTAACTTGTGCTGAAATACCATTGTCCAGCACTGTAGAAATCCAGGGCCTTTGCTGGTTGCTTTTGGACTAAGCTCTAAATGTGCAAACACCCAGGTGCAGCTTCATAGCAGATGTGATCTTTCCTTTTCTCTCCAGTTGTAGAAGCAGGAAGGAAAACCAGGGAATCTGAAAAACTTGCCATCAGATGTATCAAAGAATTAATAAATACAATTTTTTTGGCCTAATTTGTAACGAGTCCTGAATGAAAGTTCAGGTTTTCTGTTCAATCACTCAGCTGCTGAGACTGCTCCATCCTGGTGGGCATCTCTGGCAGTGGTCAGTACCAAATAATTCACAGAGGGGTACTGGGAGCCCCAGCCCTCGGGGTTTGGCCTACAGACCATACACAAAAAATATTCAACACTGGTGGTTTTTCAGTGTTTACTTAATTAAAAATTATTCGCTGTAGCTCTGTCTCTTCTCATTGTACGAACAAACCTAACACTGGTCTCAGGCTCTCTGGACACTGGTCTAGGTGATGTTTTAGAGTAGTGAAACTGAGTACATCAGATCCATGAGGCTGTGTAAAATAAGTGGTTTCTGTGCATAAGTGATTGTGATTGCAGATCTGAATGATGAAAAATGGGGTGAGTAACAACCTGGATCACTTATCGTTTTTCCTGTCTTTGTTTTATCATTTCTTACGCATTTGCTCTGAACAAAGCCAAAGCTTTCCCCTTTCCACAGCAATGTCTCACTGCTGCTGGTCATTTTTTTGGTTGTTTGGTCTCTGAAAGATCACTTCTACCCAGGTAATCGCTCTATCTGATGGGGATTTGTACTGCTGTCTCTCCCTACATGCCATGTAAAAAATAGAACCCTTGATGGGCTCCACAGAGCTGCTGGCACCTCTTCCTTCAGGGATGGGTTGGGGGGAAGCTTTGTCAAGGAGGGTTTAGTTTGGGTTTTCTTTTTTATCTCAATACCTGACGTAACACTCCACACGTCCTGCTAGACACGCTGCAATCAGTCCAGTCTGCGCTAGGCAAGAGTTTAGGCATTTCAGGTGTCATCCATCCTTCATATCTCGTGCATGCCTTTCCTCTCATGAGCCCAGCAGATGCCTTTAATTGCCAGCCTTCGCTTCTTGGCTTTCCAAGGAGCAGCAGAGGAACTATGGAGTCCCTCTGGCGAAGGATGAAACGAAGGGGCCCAGCAGTGTTATGACATTTTCTTGCACTGAATTGGCTTTGGGAAGAATGGCCTCTTTCCTCCCGGTAGATAAGCACAGAAATCTTAAGCAGATGCTTGCAAAACATCAAACAAATATATACTTAAAAAAAATAAATATAGGCTATACCCACATGCCCCATAATCTGGCCGATGTTCAGCCACCGCTGACAGGATCTAGCCTTTCTCTGGAGGAGCCTGGAGGAAAAGGAAAACCCGCAGTCTAGCCGCTCCTCAGCAGGACTGGAACTGGCTCCTCCACCATCCCAGAGCCCAGTGTGCCCATGCCAGTGCCTGGTGGCCAATTTCCAACCCGCCCTGTTGTTCAGCAACCAGAGGGAAATGCAACCCTTCTCTCTTGGGTGTTGTGTGTACACCCCAGGGACTTTAATCTGTTTAAGTTTCCCCCTAAAACTGCATTGTGAAATTTAAAAGAGAATTTAATGCTGTAGAGAAGAAGGTGCAGCAGTTTGAAAAACCTAAACTGCCAAAAACAAGAAGAAAGTGTGTTTTCTTTAGTGCATACATAAGCCTTGTAACCCTTATGCTCCTGATTTCTAGAGCAGAGATAAAAGAGGGAATTTCATCTGGTTCCCTTGCATTGAACACCACAGGTTTTGGAAAAAACTGGTTGGAAATATATTCACTCAGAAGTGTGAGAAAGAATTTATTACAAGAAGTCCCCCTTCCCTCAACCCTTTGTTAAAACAACATTAAAGAACATTACTGGTGCCAAGGGAAGGACTTTGAAGAACCTGCTGGAGTTCAGGTCACCTGTGTAATCCTCATCCAGCTCCTGGTGTGGACGAGTTGTGGTACCAGCTTTCATCAGCTCATGCACCACATCCTGCACAGCTCCTGCCCTGCCAGTGCCCTGAATGGGTGACACAATTTGTTTTCTTGGCACAGAGTGGTGCTGGGCCTTCTTTATTCCTTATTGCTCAGCCTGTTGGGAAACTCTTTAAAACAGTCACGGTATCATGCGCTTTCTGCAGCAACATTTTTTGTGACTGCTTCACAAACATTCATCAGATCACTTCATGTGTCCCCAAGGGGCATGGGATGATGTTTCACAGTGTGGGAACCAAGACTGAAAACTTCAGAGTGGGGTTTTCACTTCAGATGCTCCTGATCACCTATTTAAGACATGATTTTTGCACTGTGCTGTGATTTCAGGGAACTGCTGTACCAATAAATTCAATGTACTGGGATCACTCCCGATCTCTGGGACAAACTGGCTTAAAATAGCTCGTGTCCATACTGGTCTAACCTCCTCAACTGAATAGCTGCCTGCAAGTGGCTTGTTAGAAACACCCCCTGGACAAATGAGCTTCCAACTGATTTCAAAGGTTAGTTTGGGAGGGTACTAGATGGCCCAAGCCAAGACATACATGCATATTTATGTATTTATATATATAAATGTATAAATATATATACACATATATACATTAAGTAGTAAAGGCAGGTATTTGGGTTATGGTTCCAAGTGCAGCTGTGAGTGCTGAGAAGCTCCTGCACCTCAGCTGTTGCCTCAGGTCCCAGTGCCACCATGAAGCTTGCATATAAAAAGTAGGAAATTTGGGCCAGATGAGCAGTATTTGATCTTTTCTGACTTTGGAGGGTTTGACTTTGCAAGTGCAGTAATGTTTCACTGGAGTTTTGCTTTGTATAATGTTTTTTACACGTATGTACACCTGTCTATACATACACATGCACACGTGTACAGTGACATCCTTCCCTCTGAGCAGTATTTTAATTCTGGGTTTTCCGTTATCATCCTTAATGATGGCAGAAAATCAGTGCAGTTGGGGTTTGAGCTGCCACAGGACCAGTGTGTTGGCTTTGGCACCACATCTCTGCTGAAGCTCAGGTCCTCAGAAGGTTATTTATCACACCACAGGCAGAGCTGTGCTGTCTGCCCGCTCTGCTGGGAATATTCCATATCCCTTACCACTGGCAGGATTCCCCAGGGAGAGCCCCACAGTTATCAGAGCCAGTTGGATGCCTTGCTCCCCAACCAGCACTCGTATTTATGGTGTATGGGGTAAAATCTTTATTCATAAAGCAGCAGCTTTAGCTTTTCATTGTCAGCATGGATGTTGAACTAATCAGAAAGGGGAGCAGGGGAAGGGTGGGGACAGGAAAAGAGGAGTTTGTGGGAACATAACAATGTTAAAGAAAAAAACTCTGCTTGCTGTCAGTTAAGTCTCTCCATTAGTTACCTCTACCATTATGGATTCATTTTAAGATCCAGACTTCAATATACATAACTTTAAATCACTAACATCCTTCATGGCTCTGTGATTTGCTGGTTCCATATGTAGCCTCTTGGCCCATTGTGTTGGCACAGGTTCAACTCTTGTTCTTCCTTTGGGTTATGGTTTCCTCACTTTGCTGGGGGGGTCAGGAGGGGAAGAAGAGGGAGAGAGTAAGAAAGGAATGGAGAGACAGAAGGCAAGTGATGGCAGAGAGGAAAGGGATGGTAGGAAAGGAGAGGAGCAACAGGAAAAATAGAAATAATACAGAGAGAGAAAGAGCTTAAAATAAATCAGAAAAAGTAAAGAAGCAGCGTGAAAAGAGCAGAAAGAGGCAAACAATGAGAGGTGTTGTCATGAACAGCTCTCCCCACCTTGCTGCTTGTGGCAGTGCTGGGATGATGTGGAGTGGGAGGAGAGGGCTGATGCAGCCTTTCCCGGGTTCCTGGAGTGGCAATGCCAGCCTGCCCATTGTCCCAGTGCCAGGCTGCCCCTTGTCCCCTCACAAGCAGGCTCAGTCTCTGCCTGAACTTTATAATTAAGCTCACTGAGATTTTGCTTGGGGTCTGGGCTGACAGCTGTATTGAATTTTGGTTTATTGTGTGATTTATCAGGCCCGTCGATGGGCGTTTGGATGATTTAGTGCTGCAAAAATACCTTGGAATGCAACGCACAGCAATATCTGCATTATTAATAACAATAATAATAAAGATAAATGTCCCTCCTCAGAGCTTTCGATGGCTGTGCCACTCAATTTAACATTTTAACAGTGGCATGTGGCCTCTCCATGGCACCTGGTAGCGTCTGAGGGATTTGAGCAGGCAAAGAAAAGGTTATTTGTCAAACACTCAGCCTCAACTGTACAGTATTTTGAAAGCTCCAGGTCAGAGCAGCCTGAGCTGCATTCCTGTCCCTGACATGCAGCGAGACTGAACTTTGTCATGTTATTAAGCTGTCAGCAGTGCTGGGGCGTTATTTGGTTTTCGGTGGGAACTCCTTGCACATGCTTGGGGTGTTCTAGTGGGATTATATCAACACCATTGTAAAACACACACAAATGAGCTGTGCCGTAATTACCACATGAAGACCTCACTTGGCTGGGTTAATCAGCAGAGAATGGAAATACCAGATAAACACAAATGGCCTACCAGGATGTTTATTCCAGTGGCAACAATGCCATTGTTTCCTAGGAGACCAGCCTGATTCTGGGGCTCCTCTGGCAGCCAAACCACTGGCTGCTCATCTGTGTCATGGAGGTGAAACATGGAGCTCTGCTCCATCCTCTGCACCAGCACTTGACAGACCAGCAGGACCAGGGCTGGAAAGAGTAGAGGGACTACAGCATTTACAGGTATTACAAATATCTGTGATACTTGTTGATTAAAATAAAACAAAAATTTTCTCTACACCCTTGCACCCATTCCACTCAAAAATCAGCTTCGCATGAGAGTCCTGTACCCACCAGGTAGGACAGAGGCTGCTTTCTCTCCACCCCTCCCCACGATGCTCTCTGAAGTGGAAGGGGCAATTATGGCTTTATCAGTTCCAGCTGCCTGTCGGGAAGGGAAGGCTTGGGAAAAGCAGCTGTCTGGGGTGGCTTGTTATGTTGGTCACCATTCAACAAATCACACTTTAATGGACTTTTACGATTTGCTTTTTTGGGAGAGAAATTACCCGAATTTAATTGACTGCACTTCCCAGTGCCACAAGTCACAGTGGTCGAGTGGGACCTCGGTGGCACCAACCACCCTGGGCAGTGCAGAGGCAGAGATCCTCCTTCACAAACCCTCCTTTCTCTGCCCAGTACATCAGACTTGTTTTATCTACAGAGCCCTGGGGGCTGTGACCAACACCATGGAGGTTTGTTTACTAAGCAAATACTGAGCTGCTGGAAAATGTCCTTGTCCCAGGTGTTTGCTACAACTTTCACAACTGTCCATGGGTAAGGGGATTGTCTGTGCACTCCTTAACTCAATGATGGTGTTTATCTAGAGTAGTGTGGATGAGCAGTGAGAACCTGCCTGGCTCAGTCAGGATGTGATGGCAAAGAACTTGGTTAATCCCTTCCTCTGAAAAAACTGCTGGGAAACATAAGGGATGGTGACAAATAATCAATGGGTAATGATGGCAACGTTGGCACAGCAAGCATTGAAAGAGGTTTTCCACACAGCCTGACATCCTGTCATAGTAATAGCAATAAAATAATGAAAATATATGACACTACATGCAAATAATATAGTAAGTTCTTGAAGTCACTGTGCTACTCCCATGATTTTGCAATCCAAATTAAATAAAGATTTCATACTGGAGCCTCCTTTTGCAGAGAGAGGATTGTCCAGAGATGTTCACTCATCACTCAGATGGTCAGGTTAATAGTTCATCTCCCAGACAATGTATGAAGAACAGGACCATCAGTCCTTTCCCCTTCCTGGCTTGCAAGAGAGTTTTCTCCTCCATAGAAAGGAAGAGGAGAGGAAAAGGTGGTTGCTGTGGCAAGGGAAACCTAGGGACAGTGGGTTAGGGAGACATAGTCAGAGTCAAAGAGAATAGTATTTCCTTAGGGCCTTTTTGCCATCTGCTGGTTCTACACGAAAAAATAGCCAGACATACTCTGAAAACTTCCCTTCTGAGTCCTCAAGTGCTCTGTTATTTCTGGGAACATGTAGGACACCAGATGTTGAATAGCCATGATAATCTCGTTACCATTTCTTCCTTCCTGTTGTTTGCCACATCTCTCCATGCCATGTCCCCTTTTAGCTCTTGACCTCCCATCTCATGCAGAAGGTTGAGATCCACCATGCAATGGGGCTAAATAATGCAATTGATACATAGTACTGCTCAAGAAGCCCTTATCCCCTAAGTGCCACCACCACTGCAGCAGTCTGTGGTGGTTTAGCCCCAGTCAGCCACTGAGCACTGCCAGGCATTTGCTCAATCCCCCAGTGGGATGGGGGAGAGAATCAGAAGGATAAAAGAGAGAAAACTTGTGGGTTAAAAAAAATATAGTTTCATTGGTAAAGAAAACCATGCACACAGACAAACCAAGGAATTCATTAACCACTTCCCATGGGCAGGCAGGTGTTCAGCCATCCCAAGAAAGTAGGGCTCCCTCACATGTAACGTTGACTTGAGAAGAAAAATGCTGTCATTCCGAACATTCTTCCTTCCTTCTTTCTTCTGAAACAGAATGCCTTATGATCTGGGATATTCCTTGGGTCAGTTGGGGTCAGCTGTCCCAGCTGTGTCCCCTCACAATGCTTTGTGCATCCCCAGTCTCCTCCCTGGTGGGGTGGGGTGAGGAGCAGAAAAGACCTTGGTGTCATGTAAGCCCTGCCCAGCAATAACAAAAACACCCCCCTGTTTTCGGCACTGTTTCCAGCACAAACACAAAACACAGCCCCACCCCAGCTACTCTGAAGAAAATCAACCTTTCCCAGCCCAAACCAACACGCAGCCAAAGGGATGGACATCACAGGTCTGCTCCTCTCCTGCTTTTATCCACTCTGTAGGAAGGCCAGGGAAATCCTGATGTCTTCCCTGAGCGTGGTCCATCACCTGCAGAGACCTAGTCAGGAACCTCTTGCTGCACAGGGGACTTGAGGTCCCAGGGGGACAGCTAAATGCTATCATCACTTTCCAAGAATTTGAATGTGCAGCTCACAGATCTTCTGTGTGTGGCTCCCAGTTAAGGGATCTTCTGAACAATGTGTATCCCAAATGAAAAGCACTTTTCAGCCCAAAGGAAATTCTCACTAAAAAACGTAATCCTGTCAAAATTTTCCAAATAAAATTTCTGGTTTGGACGCACAGTCAAAACCCCACCAAAACAGTTAATCTTCATTTACTAACCAGGATACCAAAGTTAAACATCTCATTGAAATTCAGTGTTTGGAAATTAAATTACATTTTTAAGTGAAATAGCATCTCAAAAGGAATTGTTCCTTCCAGAGCACCAAAATGGGCTATTTTTGGTTGACAGTCATTGTCGCCTTCTTGCTTTACTCATTTGCTCTCCTCTGGCATGTGGACTGGGTGAACACCGTCACTTGTGTCTCAGCAATAGTGCAGCCAGCAGGACCAGGGCAGTGACTGTCCCTCTGTGCTGGGCAGTGGTGAGACCATACCTTGAATCCTGGGGTCAGTTTTGGGCCCCTCATGACAAGAAAGACATCAAGGGTGTGTAGCATGTCCAGGGAAGGGAACTGAGCTGGGGAAGGGTCTGGAGCACAAGTCTGATGAGGAGAAGCTGAGGGAACTGGGGGGACTGAGCCTGGAGAAAAGGAGGCTCAGGGGGGACCCTCTGACTCTCTATAGCCATGTGAAAAGAGATTGTGGAGTGGTGAATGTTGGTCTCTTCACCCAAATAACAAGCAAGAAGATAAGGGGAAATGGAAGATTGCTTCAGGGGCAGTTTAGATTGGTTATTAGGAAAATGTTCTTCACAGAAAGGGTTGTGAAACAATGGAACAGGCTGTCCAGGGCAGTGTCAGAGTCACCATTCCTGGAGGTATTTGAAAGATGTACAGATGTGACACTTGGGGACATGGTTTAGTGGTGGCCTTGGCAGCGTTGGGTTAATGGTTGGACTTGATGACCTGTAAGGTGTTTTCCTACATAAATGCTTATTCCATGATTCTGTGGTAAATGATCACAGTTTTGGTCTCTGAGGAGTGGGCACAGGTAACCCATAACTTTGCCTTGCAGGTGATAAAAACTGGCCAGATGCAGCTTGGATCACATCTTTTGTTTCTTTGACTCCCACCTGAAAAGATGTATGGGCACATACTTATCCTTAAATCCATGATTGAAGTCAAGGGGATTACATGGTCTGTTGATCTGGGATAGAGTTTAACATGTGCTCGAAGAAGTGCTCATTTGGTTTATGGAATAGAAGCATTTCCACAGAATTTAGAGAGAGAGAGAGGTTGATATAAAAAAAAAAAAGAAAAAAGCTAAGATCGCGTAAAAGGTCAGTGTCGCTGGACAGAGGTGACACTGCAAGAAAAGCACCTTCAGATAACTTCATCCTCTGAACAGCACTGACCAGCACCTTCAAAAGTAGTTTCTTTAAAGTGCCCACATCTGGGCACTAAAAACTAGTGAAAAAGAAATCATTAGAGATATTTGAAATGTAAAGATATGTAGGCAACAGAATTTTGAATAATGAGGAGTTGTGGTGATGAACTGTTCACTATGTAGCCCATGTTTTCCTTGTGGTTTTATGAAATGTCTTAAGCAGAAAAATAAGAAAGTAAACACCTCTGCTCCCAGTATACTTGAGAGTTGCATGTTTCATATCCTGCAGTACCAAGATTTTTGATTTGGTACTTACTTTTTCTTTGCCATCAGTCAAGATTTTCTGCAGCTTCAGAAGAAAAGACATTGCATATTTTTTTCCTCATAGCTCCAAAACCAAAGGATTTCAGAGAAAATGTAGAGCTCACTTGAAAAAGAGGGTTAAAAATATTCCCCCACAGAAGAGAAAGTAATGTGACATTTGAAAGATTATTCTTCCTGAGACTCAAGGTTTTTACCAGTGATCTGCATCTCTAGCCTTTCCCAAAACACTCTGTCATCAAATGATTCAATGTCATCATCAAAGAATTTTTGGCTACTGACTTTCCTTTAATAATAGTTGAGAAGTTTAATGAAAGGAAAGGTCTGCATAGAATTCTTCCTAAATTGGATGAAATCCTGCCTTTTTTCTTTTTCTTTTTGGTAATATTTCTGCTCAGAGAAAATTACAGCCTCTGGTGCCAGTGATGTGCTCTGTATGTTTTGTTTATGACAGCGGTTTTGACTGGAACCATGGGTGAGGGAGTATCATTATAAAATTCTTGATACCCCTCATATTTATGCAAACATAGTTGTGGGCACCGAAAGCAGTGGTGGAGATGACAGTTTCGAATCATTCTCTCCTTGTTTTAAAAATGTGGTGCGTGCCCACATGCTCTCTAGGCAGGGGGAAACCCAGGTCCTGGTTCGGGCCGGACGTCTGACCCTGCGTGTCCAACCCTGCCCGGGGTGAAGCTGGGTTTCTGCAGCTGCCTCTCCAGCTGAGCCGTGGCTTGGTGGTGGTACCCAGTGGTCAACCCCTTCCTGGTGTTTGCCATCAGGAGCATCCTGAGGAGCTGTGTGGCTTCTCACAGAAGGGCAGCCTGGAGTGCTGCAAACCCGGAGCTGCTGCAGCCTGTAGTAAAAACCTCTTGGCTGTGTAGGTTACACACATGCAGTGGTTGAGAGGAACAGGTTGAGAGGAACTTTGTGAATAGCAAGTGTTGGGTCCCAGAGAGCTGCAGATTCCTGCCATGTCTGCAGGACCAGTGAAGATGAGAACTGAAAATAAGGCCTGCTGGTCCTTTCTTTACAATTCTCTGTACTTCTTTATTTACTGCTTTCTAGCACTGAATTGTTTCTGACTCCCTGTAGGACTGCAAGAGGTGAGAGCTGTAGAGGAGGTAAACAAGAAACTGTTTGAAATTTAAGGGTCTGGGTTTTCTAAAGATCCAGGAGCTGGATTTCTTGCCATTTGGTGTCTGCAGTCTGGGACAGATTTTCCAATTAATTCAGCCAGCAGCAGTGGATGTCTCCCACCAGGACACTGGTATCCCACTCCACATAAAGCTCAAATCACAAAGATGATAAACTGTCTTAGAAACCTGGCACCTGTGAATCACAGGTCTGCTTATTTATCTGTATTGCTTTCTTATCAAGATCTAGAACAGCCTGGCCAGGGAAGTGGTGGAGTCACCCGCCCTGGAGGGGTTTAAAAGATGTGTAGATGTGGTGCTGATAGACATGGTTTGGCAGTGCTGGGTTAATGGTTGGATTTGATGATCTTAGAGGCTTTTTTCCAACCTAAATGAGTCTATGATTCTATGAATCATGAGGATCACTTAGTTAATGGAGATGCAGAGTGGGAGGGAACTGAGCTTTTTATTTCTCTTTAGGAACTGCCATATCAGTAAAGGCTGTATGTGGCCTCTGCAGAGCCCTGTGACCCTGTCAAGATGAGGGCTCACACCAAACCCTTGGGGTGGGCTTGTCCTCATCTAAGGTTGGCTACTTCAGACCAAGGTGTCTCTGTCATTAATGATGTGAGATGAGCACCACTGTTTGCATTTCTGGTTGTAGACACATCCCTCTAGGATGGGAAGAACACAGTTTTTTACAGAGGACCATCTCAGACTATGCATTTGGCTTTATGGTGGATGAAGTCAAGCGAGAATTACCTAATTAGCACGCAAATGGGACTAGAGGTGGCCTGAACTGAAGTACTGGGCTTGCACACCTTGCTGGATTGGGCAGTCAGAAGCTGTTACAACCAACCCCAAGGAATATCTGTGCTTCCACTGACTGAAACACCCCTCTGAAAGGGACAAACTCTGCTCCAGCTCCCCAAAAGCTCCTCCCATTGCAATTCCATAGGCCAGTGATTAGACGATAACTGAGAACACATTTGTCCCTCCAGTGGCAGAGGCAGCTGCCAGCAAAGTGTGATGAGCAGGAAGCAAACCAGGCAAGAGCCACAGACATCCCCCACTGGAGCCAGGAGAAAAGCTCTTGTTGATATCTCTGCAAATCGGGGCTGAGCCAGATGAAAGCTGTGAAGAGAGAACCCTGTGTGCTGTGAGGTAGTGTTGGTCTACAACCGAGGAGGGGAATACTCTGTAGTCTACAAGACCCTCCTGGGCAGCACCAAGACAATTTTTTCTTTCATCAGCACAACTGGAATTAATATGGACTAGTTCTAGTGCAAAAAAAGAAATAAATTCACTCTGCACATTTTCCCTTTTCTCTCCTTCCCCCAGACACTGAATATGCATTAAAAATAAGTCCTGAGCTCTGTACTGCAGAAATGACAACTTGCAGTGCACATGCTGGGAGTGTTTGGGAAATGTTTATATGACAGAGTCATCTGATACAAAGAAGAGATGGGAAGATGGAACACAACTCTCATGAAGGGCAGGAAATCAGTAAAAGATTGGTCACTCAACCCTGGGATAAATATAGAACAAATTAGTGAGAAAATACCTTGTTGGCTTAAGGCATCTTGTTAGGAGGGGCTCTGAAAGCAAAGTGTGGATGGAGACCACAGTGTCTTGGGAGAGAAACAATGGGTTTGGTTGCTTTGGTTGATCCATATTTTTATGTTGCTGCTGTCATTTTTTATTTTTTTTTTTTTAACGAGAGACAGTTTCTTCACATATGCTGACAGATTAAACAGTGCCAAGGAGCATTTCATGTGCAGCCCCTCGGTTTTCTCTGCTGTTGAACTGCCTGAATTTTCCCCAACATTCTTCTGGCCTGATGCCAGCAGGGCCCCGTTGTGAGATGGGAGCTAACAGAGAGCTCAGACTGTTCCCAGCAGCTGTTCAGATGCAGTTTGCCACTTTCAGGGGAGTATTTAGCAGTGTGGACATGGATATCCAGGGAAGCTTTGCTCCCATATATATATACTGGTATTGGTGTGTTTGTATTCAAAATAAAGTAAAATATTTAACCATATATCCATCACAAACAACTATTGGCAGATTTCTGGAGGTGGTGGGGTGGGAATCCATGGGACAGGTAAGCACCAGGGTTCTGCAGTCCTGCACTTTCCCTTGGGGTGGCTCCACTGCATGTCCAGTTTCCGTGTGAGCTGAGCTACTGCTGTAAAATGGCAAATTTCCACACTTTTCTTGTTGGATATATGTCACGGTTGAGCCGACGGCGAAACAAGAAGAGGTCGAGATCAAATGGCAAAAGAGGTCAATTTATTTATTAAATTCAGCTTTTATATACAAAATGGACTCTCACTTGATTGGCCATTAGCTGTATGCCTCCTGCAGCTAATTGGCCACCTGGATTCATAAGAGCTCGAACACCTTTATCTTTGTTTACATAAACAAATAGATTCTTTCTCACGAGAAAGAGGTTTCTGTGCTGTCACAGATACATTTTTTGTCACTTTAATGAGCTGAATTAGCTGAGCAAAAAGTCAGCGAAGAAGGCCTGGATCAAGAGCTACGAGGCTGGGGGTGAAGGAGAGAGGGCAGGAATCCAACACAGGAGGGATTTCCAAGGGTCTCAGTGGGTCTTGAGCCTTGGCCATCAATATCCCATTGATGCTGGTGAAATCCCACACGCAGGCTTACCTTCCTCTCCTGGGACTCCCCATTCAAGAGGTTCATTTTGTTGTGTTTTGGCTCTTTTCTTCCCTCTCACAACTTATATAATATTCCCATCTCCTTTCTGTTCTCTGTTGTGTCTTTTCCCCTGTTTTCACAGGGAACATGTGTATTCCGTGAGTGTGCAGTCTTGCACATATGTTGCTCACGCAAAGAATGAATCATTCTGTGTCAGGAACAGTCATTTATGGGGCAGGGAGTAGTCAAAATATATTAATAGTAGATCCTGTCATTTGGCAGTGGGTGTTCAAAATCCTTGAATGCATATAATTCATAGCAACAGCCTCAGATTCGCCCACATGAAGAAACCAAGTTTTTGTACAATACAAAAACCCCTATTCTGAGGTTGCATCCTATTTATTTTAAGGGATTTACTGTTCCTAAAGTCCAAGCATATAAAAAAAACAAAGGTAGGAAAAATGCCTGTTGTCCACTGTCTCATAGCCATTTCTTATCACAATAAGGATAGGGAAAGATAAGCACTTTCCATGAGAAGTGACCAATTCAACAAAAAAATACTGGAAAGGGAAAAACATAATAAGTCAACCCCACAGACAGGTCTTATTCAACGCAAAAAACTAGGAATGAACAAAACCAGGGAAATTACTAGAAACTTACAAAAGTCTGTAAAAAGATGTTTTAAAATCAAAGAGAAAAGAAAAAAAGGCTTTCTTAATTCTCTTTCAAACAGTCCCCTGTCCACTATTTTGCAGAGTTTTAGTCTTTTGGGGTATTCTTGAAAATTCAAATTAGACTTACATGCATATTTACTAATGTTAAATAACATTTCTGTTTCAGAATTTGCTAAATAAACAGAGCAGTTTGATTTTACTATACTACCTTGTGTTGATAGTACTTCAGGATACATTAATGCTTACGAATAAGGGACCTGAGGCACAGAGAAACATTAATAAAACAAGTAGTTAAATACAGAATATCTAGACTATATCTCCAGCTTCTTCACTGCTGAGATATTCATGGGACAATACCACCTACTTAAATTTGCACAGCGTGTAAGGAAACATCTTGTAAATGGAAGTAGATGGAAAGGCACTGTTCCCCTGTTGTGCACTCGAGGTAAGTATTTGACTCCTGGCAGAAGCCGAACAAGTTTAAGTAAACGAATACAACTGTGCACAGTGGGAACAGCACGGCAGTTAATTCATTTCCGTAATCCGTGTGGTGTTGTCACTTATGGATTCAGCTGAAAAAGAGGTATTTTTCTTTGCCCATGATTTAATGAAAAATTAATATTCTCCTAGAAATTAAAAAAAAAAAAGAAGAAAAGTGTAGAGTGTCAGTCCAAATGTGGACTTAGGGGGACTTGGTCACTTAGGAAGCTCAAAATATCGTTCAGAGTCTTTTACTGTCGCTTCATGGATCGTGCTCTACCCAATAGGTCCTACCTTCTGCGTATCCTTCTTGATAATTCCTTCCACACCAGGCACTCTCCTGTTATTTTTATGAAATAAATGCTTTCAGTGAGCTTAGTGCCTTTGCACCATGAATCCTCCAATGGAAGGTTGTGCACCCTGTTTTTCTGTGTGTGTGAGGGGAAAAAAGAACCATGAATTGATGTTCAGCATGAACATCAACAGATGTTAAAGATGAGGTAGCAGGGACACCTTCCACCAGACCAGGTTGCTCCAAGCCCTGTCCAACCTGGCCTTGAACTCTTCCAGGGATGGGGCAGCCACAGCTCCTCTGGGCAATCTGTGCCAGGGCCTCACCACCCTCACAGTAAAGAACATCTTCCTAACATCTAATCTAAATCTCTTTTCTTTTCATTTGAAACCATTCCCCCTTGTCCTTTCACTATGTTTTCAATGAAAAAACCACTGTCCCTCTTTTTTTAGGCTCCCTTTAAGGACAGAAAATCTCTGACAGGATCTCCCCATAGCTGTTGCTTCTCCATGTTGAGCGCACACAGGAGGGAAGGGTACGGTCCATCCCCACCCAACCTACTTTCAGTAGCTCCATATTCACACTTCTCAAAAAACCGTGGAATTAAAAGTTTTGGGAAGCGCGTTGTCTGCAGAGAGCGCGCGGTGCTCTGCAGTGCCCAGCGCCTGTGGTTCTGGCACCAGAGGAGCTGACTGCTGCACTTTCACCAGCAGATCACTTAAGGCAATGGAGAATTCAATTCAGGGAGAATTCAGGGAAATTGCTTTTTTAATAACAGGGCAGGAGTTTTCACCCACCTCTTTCACCCTAGCCTGAGTGCTGCAGAGAGTAGTTATCTGTATGAATTGGCTTCCTCAACCAGTCTGAGTCATTTTTCTGAGTCTTAAGTTTTAAGGGATTCTTTGTGGCTACACATTGACTCTGGTTTCATCCCTGGCATCCCTACAGGAAACTCAGTTGCACAGTTTTGGTGTCACACTCAGCAAAACAGCCCTAGACTAAGTGGGAAGAGTTGGGCCCTCTGGGAGAACAGAGACAGCGTGAAGAGGCAGGGTGAGGAGAGGTTACCCCTCTGCCCTTGTTATTCTAGTTCTGTGGATAACCAGAAGGTTACAGCCTTCAGCACTTCTGCCAGTCAGAGCTATTTTTGATTAAATATAAAGCCAGGAAGTTTTTAATATGGGCAAACCAATAATGGGTTGTGTCACTGGCAAGTTCTAAAAATGATAATGCTGAGTCTTTGTTAAAAGATAGAACAGTTTGCCTATACTTTTCTTTCTTTCTTTTTAATCTTATATTTGGTTTTTTAGATTCATTCATGGGCTGAAATATTAAAAAGTCCTTTTCTTGATAAAGACATTACCTATAAACTTGTGTAGAACCTGACAGCCTGGACTGGGACACTAATTAACTCAGACTTTTATGCATAAACTGAGTATGGCCAGTAATATTTCACTAATTCCACACTAAATGACATTGTCCTGACACTGTTGTTACAGCGTGTTTGTAGGTTGCTGTGTGCTCCAAAAACTCCGCAAGACATCAGAATATATGTGGTAGCTCATCAGTGATCAAATATGAATTAGCTGGAAGATGTGTAAGGAGTTGGCCCAATAGAAAGACACACTGAATGCAATGAGAAAAATTATGTGTTTGGCTGGAAGGATCAGGTTTTTTTCAAGAATTAGAAAGAAATAGGCTGATCACAGGACTGGAGCAGCTCTTCTATGAAGAAAAGCTGAGAAAGCTTGGAACTGTTCAGCCTGGAGAAGGGAAAGCTCCAAAGAGACATTAGAGTCTTCCAGTACCTGAATTAGTCTATAAGAGAGGTGGAGAGGGACTTTTCACAAGGGCAGGGAGTGATAGGACAAGCGGGAATGGCTTTAAGCTGAAGAAGGGTATGTTTAGGTTGGATATTAGGAAGAAATTCTGAGAGTGGTGAGGCTCTGGAATAGGGTACCAGGGAGGCTGTAAATGCCCCATCCCTGGAAGTGGTCAAGGCCAGGTTGGACAAGGTTTGGACCAACCTGGTCTAGTGGAAGATGTCCTGGCCCATGGCAGGGGCTCAGAACTGAATGGTCTCTAAGTTCCCTTCCAGCACAAATCCTTCTATGATTCCATGAGTCTATATTTTGCTGATGTCACAAAGAGAAGGGTTATCATGTAGGGAGATCTGATGTCCTGAGGGTGAGAAAAACAGAAATAGTATGATTTCCAGCAGAGAAAAATGCAAGGATTTCACTTCAGAATTACAAACAAGAATTTTTGCCATCAGAGCCATCACCTGGAAGCAACTGAGATGTGAAAGGTGTTAGTTTATTAGCTGACAGCAGTTATTCAGAGCCAGCAATGCAATGGAATTAGAATAGCACAAAAGTCTTTCCAAGATGAAAGACGTCCCCAGCAAGGAAGATATTTACCACTATTGTAAAAGATCTGCAACATTGTCTAATTCCTGGATCCCTGTTGTTGTGGGGTCAAGCCTGAGCAAACCAACCATGTGAGATCAGACTCAGGGATTTCACTAAATGCACCTGGTTGGGGTGCAAACAAAGCCTCACCACATTTGCACAAAACCATCTTCAAGACAAATTGGCTTTCACCTGGCACATGATTGGATCTGAAGTACCTCCTGCAGAGCTGTGAGAACAAATCTCCTTGTAGGCTCTTCTCCATTAGCACCTGGAGATATGGCAGCACCTTTCTGGTGCTGCTGCCCTGCAGCTGCCCAGGTCCTTGTGCCAGCAGCCTCTTCTGAAACATCTGATACCAGTCACACTCTGAGACGAGGCCATGGTAAGACGAGCAGCTATTTCCAGTTTGGCAGCCTGGCAATTCTTGTTTCCCTGGGAACTGGCAACTGCCCACATACGCTGAGCCACTGTGTAAGAATCCATAATTAATGTCACATTTGCTCTACCATCAGTCTAGACACATTTGTCTAAACTATTGTTTTTAAAAAAGAAAAAAAATATAAAAAATGTCAATCCCCAACAGACAGAGAGTAGAGAGTAAATAAAGCCTGGCAGGCTCTTTTGCCTTTGATCACTTTTGCTACATTCCTAGTTGTCTTTTGAAAGAGTCTGGCACAGATTTGAAAAAGTGATTTCCTTTATCCTCTTTGACTTTACAGTTGCCCTGCATTAGTTGGCATCACATAACAGAAATGCTGTTAGAGTTAAATAAAGTAGACACCATGTTCAAGGTTTAACAGAGCTGTGTTGTATATTATTTGGGCACCTTCTGCTATTGTGCTTCCACATTTTCCTCAGCCTAAAAATCTCCAGAAATGTTCGGAAATAGCTTCAGTTTTCTCTGAAGTTTAGCCATTTGTGAAGTGTTATACTGAAGGAATAATGTTACAGAGGATTTTGTTTCAGAAGTATATTATTAAACATCCAGATGAAAGCACAGGAAAAAATTCAATTTATAGGATCCTGATTTGATATCTTGCTTTATAGCACATTATGATTTGTTCTGTAAAAATGCCAGTAAAGATCACCATATAGTTTCTTAATACATGATGCTGTTTTCTAATAAAAAAGAGAAATCAATTTTCCTTTCCTTTCCTTTCCTTTCCTTTCCTTTCCTTTCC
>VZTJ01006440.1:1581802-1635980 GCA_013397795.1 Orthonyx spaldingii | reverse complement strand
AAAAAAAAAAAAAAAGCAACTAATAGCTGCAAAAGGGGAATTAAACCACTAATTTTGAGATAATAAATTTTTGACAATTATTATGATGTCTTCTTCATCTCTGTATCTGGGGAAGTGTTGACTCAGATTATAACCAACCATCTGAGCAGTCATCAGTTTGACAAAGTGGTTCCTCTGAGGCATTGCAGCTTCTAGCTGCTTGTGAAACCATAAAAGCAATCTTCACACACATTCAAATTTAGAAGATTTATAGAGATGTATCAGAATTGCTATTGCACCTTTACTGTTTTGACCAAAACAATACTGATACATGATGAAACCTTTCAAAGATTTTGCCCAGCAAATGGGGCAGTCCTAGTTTCTGTAATTTCATTCATTCCTCACTTGCTGGTAGAAAAAAGATTTCGAAGTTCTATTTTTGAAGACATTTTATTACAGTCAAACAAAACTGTTTTCTTACACATACAAGTCATGGGCATAGGTGGTCTTCTTGACCTCTCCCAGTGCAAGCACACTCATGGTAGAACTGGTGATCTCTGCCTAAGTTCTTCTGAAGGAGACTCAAATCAAAAATCACCTAAGCAAAGGGTCTACAGTCTCTTTGTATCATTAAACACCTCTGGTCTCACCATTATCAGCAATGAAGCAAAATTTCACTTGTATCGACTCCAAAACTGGCCTTAAATCCATCCCACTGTAACATCCAGCAGAACAAGGCTGATTTGGCAGCAGATTCAGAACAGTTGTTGATAATGCACTGCAAAGGTCAGTTTACCCTTCAATCATCACTTAGGTCTGGAGTGGAAAGAGACCTGTTATTTAGTCCCCATGTGTAGCAGTGGGCAGACCACTGGGATGAATTCGTCCCAGTGGGCTGGCCAGTCATAGCGCTGCTTTGCACCTGTCCCTCCCCTGTTCACCCAGGACTGGCCAGATGTCACTGGTCAGTCATTTGCCCATTGGCTCGTCCCTCTCCTTGCCCTCCCCTGACTGAAGGCATAAGAGATTCAGGCGAGAGAGGAGCTGGGCCATTTTGCCAGGTTCACTATCTCACAGTTGTTCTTTGCACCTTCTTTTTCCCTCTGTGAGGGAAATAAAGAACGCTGATAAATAGGCAAGTGGTCCGTCTGTTTTTACCAGCAAACAGCTGCCACCGTCCGCCCTGGACTGGAGCTTCCGGGATAAAGGAATTACTGAGGGCAGGCACGGTGGCCCTAGAGGAGTCCAGCGACGAAACAGCAAAGATACACCCATGCCTGTACAAACTAGCCCCAATGCCACTGCTCCTAACGCAAATGGCAGTGAGACAACAATAATGCTGCTGGCTGTCTCATCACACATGTGTGCAGGGGCTAAAGATAGGAAAAGCATAAAGTCGAGTTTCTATGAACGTTTTGAAGCGTGCTTGGTAACCTTACTGGTGTCTTTCTAATGTAATTTTACATGTGTGCATGTGACATCAGAATTAGAGCAATATTAAGTCAAGAAGTCTGGAAAAGACTTCATGAAGGTGTTTGAAGACATGAACAACATCCATGTTGTTCTTGACATTTCACAGCATGTTCTGAAAAACACCCTGTATTGACAAATTCAAATTCCTAAGCGATATATTTTCTTAGCTTTAAAAAGTTTCTTCTCTTGTCAAATCTAAATTGTTCTTGTTGAATTTCAAGCTTATTGCTTCTTGTCTTTCTTCCCTTGCTCCTTGTCTGGATCTTACATGTCCAAGCTCATAAAAATTCTGAACTGTCCAAAGCAAAGTTTTGAATTTCTCTGTCTCCCAAAGAAAGCTTTAACTTCAGTTATGTATCCCTGAATAGGGAGACATGGTTTAAAGGAATGGGATTTTCCCTTTCATCTTTGAGTATTTTTTTGATTTAACCTGGTTTTCATGGTTGAAGCTCTAGAAGAAGCTGTGGTATTCTCCAGCTGTGGAAGAGCTTGTCCTTCCCAGTGACTCAAAGAGCAGCCCTGCACAAGCTGGTGAGGAGTTGCTCTTGAGGTGAGGGAATGGTGCTGTAGTCCTCTCCTAGTTACCAGGAGTAATTTTTGAACACCTCCTTTCACCAGGGATCTCAACAGCCAAGTCTACCTCACATGGTGTCCAACATAAAATCCTTTACCTTCACATTTAGAAAGAACTACAGACATTGTGTCTTCTAGTGGTGAGAGATACTTACCTAGAAAACCACTGTAGTGAAATTCAAAGTGAATCCAGCCATCTGCCACCCTATGTCACAACTATGTATAATAAATATATTCCCTCAGATTTGTTGAGAAATTTCAATTATGTCCATATCAAATTTTATGACATTTCAGACAGGTTTTCAGTTCTGTCTATTGTCTCCATTTCTAAAAATGATTTTTCATTGCTTGATGGGTTTTCTTCTTTTTTTTTTTCATTTTCCATCTAATAACATTACTGAAAAGTGATGTGAAATAGATAAATCCGTCAGTTTCCTCTTTCATTCTCAGACTCACACACGTATGAACCAAAGGGTGTGCATGAAGTGTGGGAGATGGAAAGAAAATTTAGAAAATCATGTGCATGCCCTTTTTTATTTCTGTGGCGAATGAAAACCTGAAGTCCTGAAGTAACAGAGTCCTGCAAGACTTGCAAGGCCGGCATGCTGCTGCCAAGAACATGCTGTCATTTGTGGCTCCTCACACTTCCTTGACCACAAGAGAGCCTGGAGACAGGAATCCACCACTGAGGCTTTGAAAAAGCTATGTTAGGTTATTGAGCAACGGGATTAATGAAACTCTCCTTGTTATCCTATTTGTGGTGTCGGCTTTGCAGCCCATAGCCAAATGCCAGTTTCTGACAGCATTTTTACCTAGGATGTTTTACATTTTCGCACTAAATGGTGTATTGTCCGTATTATTCCAGACACAAATTAGCTGGGAAAAATGGGTATTACATACAAACATATGCATACATCCTTCTGTTCTTCAAGAGCTTTAGGTCACAGAGGCAAGCAAGAAATTACGAAGAGCCACAGTTTAGGGAGCTTTTTCAGTCTCAGTTTTCTTTCCATGTGCAGAAGGTCTATGGAGGTATCTAAAAGACGTGTAGACTTGGTGACATGGTTTAGTGGTAGGCTTGGCAGTGCTGGGTTAATTGTTGAATTCAAGGTTCTTAAAGGTTTTTTCCAACTTCAACAATTCTGTGATTCTATAATGTCTCAAATGAACTGATCACATCCTGTCTCTTCTAAATCATCTTGGTCTCATCCAGTGCTCAGGATCAGAAATCTTGAGACCCAGGAGATGTCATGTGGCAGTCCCGTAACTTGTGTGGGGGTGTGGGGAAATGGAGCAAGGGAATACAGGGGCAGAAAAGAGAGGTGCCTCTCTTACGAGGCACCATCTGCTTTCTTGCTGAGATCCCTGCTCTTGGTGCTGGGAACACTTGTGCTTACATCTCCCCATGTAATTAGAATTACTTCTTTTCGTTCAGCTGACAGCACAAAAAGCTTGCACAGAAAGTTCATTTTTCCTTTAAAAACTATAGAAATTGCCAGCTCCAGTAATTGTAGGAAAAGCCTTAACAGACAACCCTTTTCTCTTGCTCTACTTACACCCACACAGCTGGTGCTTTACCCATCTCCCTCCCCAGCAAACTCCCTCATGCTGCTGAACTCCAGCAGGAGGAGCAATGGGAGCACACGAGAAGCATCCCCCGTCTCCCAGCTCCCCCAGCATTACCAGCACCCCTTCCACAGCCAAGAGCAGCAAATTATCTAGAAACTCATATTTGGCTCAGGGCTGGAGGAAACTCCAAAGCTGTTAAACTTGAAAAAAAGGTCTCTGTGGAGTGTGTGCGACCTCAGAGTTCCCAAAGGCTCATTTCATAGGATAATTTCACCGGGTAATTTCACCGGAGAAGGTTTTCGCAGGAAAAGGCATGTCTCTGACAGTAGGGTAAGCCCCTTGCTGAATTCCAAATCCCTGCTCCCGCGAAGAAGGATAGTAGAATTTTTTAATGAAACACCTATTTAGATTCTGTTGTGTTTTATACTGTGAGACAATGGAACTTTTTTCTTGGGCTCTGTTTTGGAAACAGGTGAACCACATTTGTAAAATTTTGGCCCAAATGGTTAAATTCACAAAGTTATGAAGATTTATGAAAGGAATGTCATAATGCGATGAAGCACAGACTTCACTTACTACAGACCAGGATATGAAAGCCACATATGGGACAGTGTTCTCTGAAAAATGGTATCGAGTTAAGGGCTCATGCAGTTCTGCAGAGGGCTGTGCTCCTGCCAGTTTCTTCCCAGTGCTGTCACAGAGGGCATATCCCGCACCAAGTGGTGTTAAAGGAGGGCTGGACTTTCCTTGTTCACCTGTCCTCCCCACTGTTAAGTAGATTCCTGGATAGATACAGCTGTACCCTTAAAAGGGGCTTGGCAGCATTTAGAAATGACACATATGCTAGACTGTTTGCTATTTAGCGGTGCCAGGAGGATGGATTTGTGGCAAACTTAGGGAATACAGCTGATGGTGCCCTGGAGCCACATCCAAAGTTAAGTGGGAGGTAATTCAGGGAACACTTGTCCAAAGCTAGGTGGGAGGTAATTCAGGGTCTTAGATCTTGGATTCTTAGATCCAAGATCTTATAATTCTTAGATCTTGTAATTCTTGGATCTTAGCAGGATAGTGAGGACAAGTTAAACACCCAAGAGCTTTTGTGGCTCTTGGCCCCAACAGCTGTGCAATGAAGAGTATTGTTAAAAATCACAGAATCAAAGAATGGTTTGGGTTTGGGGACCTTAAAGATCACCCAGTTCCAATCTCCCTGCCATGAGCAGGGACACCTTCCACTAGACCAGGTGGCTCCAAGCCCCATCTAACCCGGCCTTGAACACTTCCAGGGATGGGGAATCCACAGCTTCTATGGGTAACCTGTGCTAGGGCCTCACCACCCTCACAGGGAAGAATTTCTTCCTCACATCTAATCTAAATCTCTCCTCTTTTAGTTCAAAACTATTTCTCCTTGTCCTATCACTATCTGCATCTTTCCCTCTTTTCAATAAGTTCCCTTTAAAAATGGGACATTTGAACACGAAATCACCCTCAAGAAAGCCAAGATAAAAGTCTTGTTAATCTCTAGAGAAAGCCAAGCTGTCAGAAAGTAAGAACAAACACTGATGTTTTCCTCCTGGATTTCCAGTGGTGTGTTTCATGGTGGAGCAGTGCCATGCAGATGACACGTCCACCCACAATCTTGGCACTGAGCACGTCAAGAGATCCGCGCATCCATGATGGAAGGTGATCCAAAGTGCAAGGTTCTCACCCTTCAGCAAGTACACTGCTAATCACCTAGATGGCCACAGAGGCAGAGGCCAGCTGGTCATCAATTATCCAGAGATTCCTGAGGCTGGAAAGGGCTGACAGGGCTGAGGTTGAAGAACGTGCTACGACCCTTCTGCTCCACTCCACAGGGAAAACAGCAAGACTGGCTTGGTAAAAGCCACTGTGAAATGGCAGGACATTCTTGTGGTTGGCTCCATCGTAATTTGCTTTGGAAATATTTTGGACATCTCCTTTGCTGGGCAGGGGAGGAGGAAGTGTTTGAACCTTTAAACCCTGTGTGTCTGGCTCTGTTCCTATTTACTGTCCTGTGAGAGGGTGAAGGTAGCACTTGAGCTTAGAAGATGAGTAGAGCTGGTTGAGTGTTTCATACCTGCTAATTGCTTTTATTAATTTATCTGTCTAAATGGTTTGTGCCAATGGGTTGTGCTTCCCTATTTCACTATCTTTGAAGAACAACAGTTCTTGGGATGGTTAAGCAGTTTAGAAAAGGTGAATTGACCCCACAAGTGATACTACTCCATTAAAAAAATCTATCCTGCCTTCTTTTCACCTGCTTTTTTCTCTCACACAAAATAATATTCCAATAGCAACTAATTGTTTTCTGTTTAGCAAACAGCCTGAATCCTTTATATCACACATACAAGATATATACCTACAAATATCATACATAAAACTTTGAAAGGTCATTGGAGTATATAAAGACATGAATTCAGAATCTGCTGGTCCGAAATGTGGATTTAGCACCACCAAGAAAGCAGTCTGGTGCGCAGGGTGTTCAGATCTTTGGCTGTGAGTCCCAATGCCAGAAATTTCACCTCTCTGTGCCTCGAATTATTATCCCATAAACTGGAGTTAATTTTACTTGTCACTTTGTAAAATACTTTGAGGAATATTGACCAAAATTACCATCTAGGAAAAAAAGTGTTATTATTATTATTAGGACTGATGACACAAAGTTAAGCTGTTCCAATTTTATCCAACGGCCAAACACACGCTCCAGTTTTACAAATTACAGTGTGGGCTATCCAATTTCACGAGCACACTTGCCACTCGGTGCCACAGCTTTATACCTCTGGCTCCACAGTTAACATGAACTCAGTATAATCACCATAGAATTTATGTCAATTTTGTGGAAATGTTATGATTATTCACAGCTGAGACTTCAAAGGCATCTTAAAGCACTTCACAGCCATGGAGTTTCCCGTCACGAGTCTCAGGAGATCTACCTGCTGGTCCTGCCACCGAGCCTGGAAATCTGCCCACCGAGCTTCAAGCTGCGCCCACACAGGGAGCCCTGCTCCTGCATTTATGGGAGTGAGCCTGGGACAGGAACATTCACCTCTGCTTCCATTAATTGACTCAAAAGTGAAATTTTCCACAACTCTGCAGAGATGGGCAGGGGATTGTCCATAGCTGAAGTATGAAAAAGGAGGCTCTCTGGATTATCAGAGTAGAATTATATTTTATTCAGTAATGTAAACAAGCACAAATCCCCAAAAAGCTGGAAAACTAACCTTTGCTAAACCTCTGCACTGAAGTTCAGCCTGTGCCAGGTGCTTGCCAGGTCACTCACCTGTGCTGTGCTGGCTGCTTCATGGGTTCCTGAGAAGCACTCTAGGAAATAACACATTGGGATTTTTGGGATTGAAGGAGAACACATGGACATGACCTATGCTGTGCCATTTGCTCTTAGGACCAGAGAAAGGGGCTTGACCCCATTTAATTTATTTTAATAAATCTAGCTGTTCTCAGCAGGATCGTTCAGTCTCTCTTGTAATGTGCATCTTTAAAAAGCCATTTCCAGGCTGTGAAAATCAACAAATTGTTTAAAATTAGCCAAATAACTGAAAACAGTAGAGAAAATTTCCTCTCATGGGGAAGCAAGCCATGCTTTTAGAACCAGAAGTATCATCATTAAAATCTAGTCAATCACCTTTCCTACTGTAATCAAAATTTCTGCACACACATTCTTGAGACTGAATGACAAATATTTTTGTTAATTTGTCAGCAGAGATGAGAACTTTTATAATTAGTATTATAGGTGTGGTGCTTAGGGACATGATTTAGTGGTGGACTTGGCACTGCTGGGTTAATGGTTGGACTTGATGATCTTAATGGGTGAGTAAAATGGGCTGAGAGCTCCTAGGACATCTGACAGAATGTTTCAAAACAAAGGCAGTGCACATAAAATAATGAATCATATAATATATATAATTTAAGTAAAACACTCTATGTTTGAGCAGTAACTATCTGCTTTTGATACCATTTTATTACCTATATGAGGAAAAAAAAAGTGAGATTCTGTTGCGTGGGAACTTGTTTAAAGTCTCAAAATAACTTTTTTTTTTTCTTTTCCGCAGTGAGGAAATGAGAGGTCTGAGTCAAAAATCCAGATCTTCTTATGCTACATGTTGTATAGAAAGAGAGGAAGAAGTAGGCCCTGATGCTGAAAGATAACTGTCTGGAGAGATGAGATTATGGGCACTAAAATGGAAGTACTGCTTTCCTGATGTTGTAAAAGAGGAACTAACAGCTACATGCATCACGAAGAGGTTTGAATATCAATTTTATCTGAGATGAGAAACTTCCAGCTTGGAAGAAAATCTGTTCCAAGGACTATCAGCCTCTGTAGCCTCTCCAGTATTGTCTGATCTTGCATTTGAAGGTAGAGGGATCGAGATGAGCTTGTGGTTGTGCCCAGCCACTGACGTTTTGATGCAAAAATGGCCATGGGCAAGGTTGTCATCTTGTGGGTTTGAGGCTGACTTCCAGTTCTGGTCCAGCACTCTGCTTTCACCTTCCAGTGATGGAGAGGGAAGCAAGCAAGGTGTTGGAATCTGTTTCCTTTTTTCTTCCAAGCGTTTGCTCAGTGCTCTCTGCTGGTACCAGCTGCTCACTGAGGTTTGTAAAACTGAGGGTGCTGCTCCAGAAACGAAATGGAACAACCACCTTCTGGTCTGAAATCTGTCTGAAAACTGAGCTCCATGTCACCAGGGATTGCACTCCCCCTCTGCTCAGAGGAAGCTCGTCTGCAGCACTGAGGCCTGAAGTGTCAGACAGGTCCTGCTTACCTGACACGTCAGGGTGCAACTCAGGAGCCTCCAGAGCGGAAAGCCAGGCCAGGAGTTGTAATAACTCATATCCTCTGCGGGTTGGTAGAAAGAGGACCTGAAACTCAGGCGCGTCAGGGGCTTACCTCAGCCGCACACCGTTCTCAGCGCCAAATTTTTGTTCTCATGCATCACTGGGGGTTTTGCATATGAATTAAGGTTTGGTTTATTAAGCAAATAAAATTTCTACCTCATGTCAGGTCTTCACCTTCATTTTTTGACCTTTTTTGAGCAGTGAAATGGTGGCTTATGCATTTGCAGCTAAATAATGCTGCAAGATTAGGTAAGCATGGTAGTAAAGGGTTATGGAAACACACTGACCACAACTCAAAGTCACCGTGTAGGAGAATGCACATGATTGGGGGTTAGGTTTATGAGAAATAAAGATCTAAATGATGCTGTGCTTGCGAGTCATGGGCCTTGTGTTTTCTTAATGCCAGGAGTGATTTATTTCTTGTAAACAGCTTTGCTCAATTGGGGCATCCAGTTACTACAGACCTTGTTTGGTATAAAAACTAACGGCATAGAAAAATATTGCTCTAGCAAGGTTTAACTGGTTGTCAGCCCAAACATGTGGCTGAGCATGAATTCCACTGCTTGAAATATCCTCTGGTCACTCAGCAACATCTTAATGTCAAGAGGAGATTATAGTCAGCGTTCCCGTTGAGCCGTGACTCAGAGGTACTGTATGGAAAGAGGACATTTCCAGCAAAAGCGTGATATGGAAACTAAACACAGTGCTGGAAATCTTCCCTCCCATAGAAAAAAAGAAATGTGAAAGGCTAGCTCTTCTGAAGTGGAAGTTTGGCTGCTGCTGGGAACGTTATGAAAATACACATTACATGCCTGGTTCCTCATATATAACTGTTTCACAGCACGTTTCATCACCCACCTTTGCCTTTCCTTTTTTAATTCAGAAAAGGTGCAGGAAGAGACCTTACTTCTCAACAAAAATAAGTGAAAAACCTTGGAAAGGTGACATTTTTGCTAAGCAGGAGCTCTAATAAGTTGAAATGGTGCCGTTTTGCTTGTGTTGCATAAAAACTGGCTATTAACATACCTTAGATACATTGAGAGGTATGGAAATGTTTTAAAAAATCATGGACTGAAGAGATTGGCCTTCAGTAAAATTTACATTAAAAAACCCAAGGAGACAGTTAAATATTCATAGTTTCCATTTCTAATCTTTTTCCACGTAAGTTTCCTGACATACATAATTCTCAGCTATGTTTGTGAGATGCCCGGCATCCTGAGGTCAGATGCATATTTCTTGTTGGGATCCAGATTGGTTATTTTAAATATTCTGATCCTGTACAGGCTTGCACACAAGAGTAACTATAAAATGATCAGAACTATGTGCAGTTTTAAAGCCAGCCACATAACCGTGAATATTTATGTTTTTAAATAGATATATATACACACACATGTGTTTGCAGGATCATGTGATACAGAACTTAGATCGGAAAAATAAAAGTACCACTGTGTATAAATACTTGGTTGAAGGGGGTAAGGGGAAAGAAGGCAAAGCCAGACTCATCTCAGTGGAGCCCTGTAAATGAAGGCAAGGCAGTGGGCACAAACTGAGACACAGCAAATTCCACTTAAACATAGGAGAAACCTTTTCCACTGGGTGAATTGTCAGACACAGAAACAGGTTTTCCAGGGAGGTTGTGGAGTCTCCATCCCTGGACATATCCAAAACCCAGAGTCTTGGGCACTGCTGTAGGTGACCCTGCTCCAAGGACTTGGATTGGTCAATCTTCAGAGGTGCCTTCCAGACCCAGAAGTTCTGTGATTTTGCAATTCTGTTCAAGAGATCATAATTACAAGGATTTATCTGAAGAATGATTTCCTCAGTTCCTCAGTTTCCTCGTCTTTCATTAAAACCATAAAAAACCATAAAAGTTTATAGAGAAATTAAATTATGGCCTTTGTTCCAGAATAAATCTGCTCTGTTCATATATAAGATACCTTTAAAATAAATTATTTGCTTTAGGTACTCGGGTGTATTTGCCAATTTTATCTAAAAGTAATGAATTTCACTGTTTCATTATTCAGTTTATTAAAAGTTCTTTCATGTGTTTCTAAAAACTTTTTTTCAATTTTCTTTATTCTCTTAGTTCTTTCACTATGAGGGAGAATACATAGCAAGACTTGGTTTTGTTCTTTACCTCAAATATCCTTTCATTAAATAGTACCTATGCAAAACCAGCATGTGACAAATTTCACTAGCACTGGAATAAAAGTTGAAAAAAATAGGGTGAAATAGCCTAAAGACTTATGCAAGGAGTACCCAGGTAACAGTCTTTTGCTGAAGAGGTTGTCCATTAGCATTTTTTTCAGCATATTGCTCTTCACTTGACAATTTTCCAGTTTTCTCTGTGCAGTGATTCAGTTCCTAGCAGAGAATGGCCTGAGTCCAGTTATGACACTGGCCTTAGAAATTATTTGCCATGAGAATCTGAGCTGAATTTCACAACCAAGAACAAAGTTCATGGATGTTCAAATCCTGAATTGGATATGAATTTTGTGGCTGGGGTTGTCTGAAATATTTATTGTTGTTGTTGTTGTTGCAGGAGACCTGGACCTCACTGTTCTCTCTGCATAAACTGCATTAAGAGTGGCTTCTTCCATTAAAAAGCCAGCAGTCTTAAAACCCCCCACTTTTCTGCATTCAAAAGCCAACCATGCATCAGAATAGTCAGAGTCTGTCCACCCCTGAGGTGTACCAATGCAGTGGGAGTGTCTGATGTCTGGAGCTGGGATAAATCATCCAGTGGGATAGACCTGACCATTGGCCACCAGCTGGAGGAGAATAAGCCAACAGATAGCCCTGGAGTAAAAGCCACTGAGGCATTGCTAGGCAGTATGACAAGGACTGGGATAAGAATTTTTTTTTTTAAGTTGGTCATCTTTAGACAGTGTGGCAAAGGAGGTGTTTAAGAAGGGAACCACAGTAAAGAAAACAGGGAAAGTTTGGAGATATTTATAGTAAACTTCTTCCAGACTCAAAGGGGGGAAAAGGTGTGAATATATTAGGAAAAAAATAGCAAATAGACAACAAAGATTCACTTCACAGGCAGTTCAGAGCCTCTACTTCCTACCAGGCAAAGAGGTGCATTGAAATGATGCTGACTCTTGGAGAACTGCAATTTGATTTGTTGTGCTGCAGTTCAGAGGAGAATCCAGGCTCTGGTTACTGTAGCACTAAAGATCCTCTTACTGCTGGCGTAAACAGGAACCTGTTCCAAGTGCAGATAAGCAGCAAAGGATGTAATATTGAATTATTCTGCCAGTCTAGAGGTGACCCTTGTGCAACAGGCTTGGGGCCCACAAGCGCATGGCAATGCAGTGAGGTATCTCCCACTGCTGCTTTTACTGTGTCTGTTCTGTGGCTGGGAGGGGGTTTTGGTCCTCAGGGCTGTCAGCTGGGCATCTTTCCTGAGCCCTACATTTATTTTAAGAAGTAAATATCACTGGGCTGATGTGTGCACTTAGCCTTGATGAAGTCATTAATGTGGTTTCCAGCATACTGTTCATAAAATTCATGGCTGCACTTAATTGCTACCATGTTCTTCCTCCTCACATATTTTTATATTAATAACAAAAAAATGCTGAAAGCCCTAATAAGCTGCACACAGTAGAGGAATGCCTGAACTGCTGTTAGCTGGTCACGTCACCACAGACATGCAGGCCAGTTGTCAAACAGGGGATTATGTGTCACTTCAGGCACTGAGTAACGGCACAGGCAGCGAGGTGCCTCATTCCTGTTCTCCTGACCCAAATGTTGCCTGCAGATGCACAATGCTGGGTCTGATGGGTGTCTGGGGAGAGGAGGGGAATGCTGCTTGTTAACTCTTAGAGTTCTGTCACCTTCTGGCAACTCCTGTGATGCTGAGCTGGGGCCTCACTGAAGAAGGCAACTCTGATATTTTCCTAGGAAAAAGTAGAGTTGTCCCACCAGGGCCAGCTTTTCTTCCTGAGAATTCCTGTGTGGTGTTTCTGAACTTACATCTCTGCAAAGGGTCTGCCCAACCTGCTTAATTTGGGGCTTTCTTTCGGGAAAAAGGAAAAAGGGTAGTAGGATGTTAACTAGCTATTGGATGGATCAAATAACTTCAGATATCTAAGTTTTTGGTTTTAGCTTGCTAGAGATTTAAAGAGTTGCATTTATCTCACTTTAACTCTTTGAAAGTTACATTTCTTTTCTAAACAAGTTGTTTATTCTCTTTGTATGATTAGCATCTTCACAGTTGATTAATCTCCCCTATTTAGGGATATTTTATCCCTCAGTAATCTCTACCTACTCCTGATCTAAAAGGTCTTTCCCAACCTAATGCTTCTATGATTCTAATCCCTCTCTGATCTTTTCCTCCCGAGTTCAGAAGGAATCTCAATGGCTTGCCTAGGTTACGTCACTAATTTTTGGAGAGCCAAAATTGAGATGAATCCCACTGCCTGTGCTCCCCTGCTGCTACCTGGCCCCAGGTGGCATTGCCAGGAGGAGCTGTGCTGTGCAGGGTGGCAGTGCCTTGCACTTGCAGTCCTGCTCCTCTAACCCAAGTCTCCAGAGAAAGTCTGAGCAGTGACTCTGCACATCAGCACTTCAAGGGCATTGCCTTGATACCATACCCAGTGAGAACAAGATCTTTTGCTTTGTAGGCATATCACAATGCAATGAGGTCAGGGGAGTTACACCAAGCAGGCATTTGACCTTGAGTACCTAATTTAGGCCAACGCAGGGGTTGCTGGAGGACATGGTCAGGGAGCCAGGATCCTCCTCCAGCCAGGTTAGCTGGCATGTACTGCAGAATGGATTGATGGCTGCACAACTCAAACTACCAGGGTGGCTTTCCTTTGAGCCAGTCTTTCATATTGGCCTCAGGTTTTGACTCTGTGGAAATCCCAGTGCTTAATTACTGGGGGATTTGTCACTCCCAGCTGCAGAAATTGTTTGGTCCACTACTGAAGTGTGGTTTGGGAAGCACCTGGCTGTGCATAACACTATGCACAACTTCTAAACAAGACTGGAGACGTGCTTTCCCACTCACCAGGGTGGGTGAAACAAGATGCAAGCAGAGCATAACTATCTTGAGCAGGATTTAGCCAGAAGATGGTGAATGGGACCTTCAATGTGAAGTGTCCTGGCTGTAGCAGAACCAGGAAAAAAACCTTTTTGTTCCCATCTTCCTCCAGAAACTGACATTCAAAGCTTAGCAAGAAGCATTGACAAAATATTTGAGGGCTAAAAGTATCCCCATCTGGAATGGGACTGCCAGAAAGAGAGCGAGAGAAAGACTCCTTTTTCACATGTAACTTGTTTAATAAAAATAAAATTCCTCTTGCGTTTCTGACATGGGACTGTAACCACTCCACCCTAACTCGCTTTGTCATGCTCAGATCTATGAAGTAAGAGGAAATTATGGAAATTTATCATGTCTGGGTTCTCAGGATTGATTATGACTTGCTGCTTTTATCTTCCAAACAGTCACTAAATCTAATTGCCTTGTTGTAATGGATTAACCCCTGTGGTCCACAGTAGCATTTATATTGTGTTCAAAGAGACTGTTACAGAGTTAGGGTGCTTTTTTTCAGCAATATACTTTCATAACATGTAGGTGCTCTATGGACATAACTCACCCTTTGTGGGTCTTGGGGGGTCTAACTGGCTCATTGTCCTGCCTTTCTGCAGGGGATGAATTTCACATCACCTTGGGAGCAAGTATAGATGGGTCAAAGGGCCTTCCACAGCATAACCATTTCTTTTAAATTACAATGCAAGCAGATTTTGAAACCCTGTGTTCAAACATCAGCATCTGTACTGTAATCAAAAACATTCCCTTGCTGATATTTGTGGGATTAGTATTATTATTAGTCATTGTGCCTCAGCCCCTGGGGAACCTGAACCCCAGGGTCAGGTCCCCAGCTAGGAGCTGTGCAAATACAGACGCTGTGTTAATAAAGTTCCCACTTAAGCTGTCTTACACTGTGTTTGCCAGGGGCTAATGGCTCACACACGGGCCCTCCTGGTGACTCAGTGGGTCCTGGTGACTCTCCAAGTGTTGGTAACAAGGTCTTGTAGGTGTGAGGCAGGGAACAAGAGGTGGCTGTGGACAGCAGTGGTGGGGTAAGGTGACAACTGCTGCTCAGTGTGACAATCGCAGTCAAGCTGTGCTGACACCCTAAATCCTGATCAGTATCTTTGGAGGCACAGTGGGAGAACAATGGTTTAAGGCGGGGTATGAAATGTAGCAAAAATGAAAAGACAGTGAAAAATTCAGAGGAAAGGACAGGATCTGCAAAGGCATCGTGTGGGGTAGGGCTGCCAGTGCTAAAGGAGGAACACACAAGTCCCTGTTTGTACCAGAAGGTGGGAAGGAGAGTGCTCTGACAGAATGGGAGTGAGAAAAATGGCACCAAAAAACAAAGGAAGGTGATGCTGCAACTTTAAAAGCACTGGTGAGATCTGACTTGAAGAAAGTTCAAGAATAAAGGGACTCAAAAGTGAAGACGGTGAGGCAAAAGTGAGGCAGAGGAAAACTGCACTGATGGGTTTGGTAATATTACGATGTAGAGTTGTCTGGAAATAGATAAAACTATTTAGTTAGAAGACCAGCAAAATTACAGGAAGATGTACTGGGCAAGAGGGAAATCAGCCAAGTCTTGGTCCCCCTGAGAGTCTCTGTACCCAACAGGGGTAATAGAGAAGCAGCTGGAGGTCAGTCCCATTTGTGGGTGGTAGGGCAGACCTGAAAAGGGAGAGGAGACACCAAAGGGAAGGGTAGAAGTGAGAAAGCTGGGGCAGAACCAACCACCACCAAAGCAGAGACCAGAGATGCTCAGGAGAGTATGGACCATGCTAGAAGAACCCAATCCAATGGGCAGCTGCTGGTGGAGCAGGAATCTGACAAGGGATGTAGGGGCAGAGGTTATACATTGAGATATGCTTTTGCAAAACACCCTGTAAATGAGACTTGAAGCAGTTGTGAGGTTCATAAAATGATTTTAAAAGGAATAATTTCAGATTCATTCTGAAGTGAATAGGAAGCAGTTGTGATCCAGGCTCCCCAGCAAGTAAATCTAATCTAACACATTTCATCGCACCAGACACGATCACAATCTCAGATCAGTGTAACTGAATGTTTAATAGCTTCAAGCAAAAGAATAGAGCAGGTGAACAAATATCTTTAAATTACTTGCTTTAAAGAAGGCCAAATTGTCTGATACATTGTGGGTGCGCAATTGCCAATATTATTAGTTTTATTTGCCTTTTTACAACATATATTTAATTAAAATTATTATGGAAATTCTTGTCTTAACCATTAGCAAAATAATTGCTTTTAGAAATCTCATACGTTCTCAAGTTGGTTTTATATCCAGTTTGTCATACTGATAAGTGCTTAAATAAGTTACTTCACAAAAATTGTCTTTGGAAAATGGAATCTATTTGAAGTCTGTTAAATGAAAATACTTTTTAATTACAGATATTGCTATGAAATGCTTTCCTGCTGTCTGTACAGCTTGAACAGCACTGTCTAGATCGTGCTGAAATGGCTCAAGGTGAACTTTTGTTTCACCCCTGAGCTTGGTACAACGGTTTCCAGGGGTTAGTTCAGGAGACTGAATTGCTGATCACTCACTCGACATCTTCTGACCCGTCTTTAACTCCGATATTTTCCCACTGTAGCAAGTCACGAGGATTCACACGAGCAGGCTGAGATTCCTGTGTCTAGGAATACATTATTACTGTGGGTAAAACCATGACATCTTTGCAAACAACAAACCTTTCTTATCTGGGATGAGCTTAACTGTACTACTCCGAATCTGTATTGCAGAATAATTTATAGCAGTTCATTGGGACACAAGCTGATACAGAGAAGGAAAACAACATTTGTACATTTTTATGCACAGTTTCTGCAGGGAGCTGTCGCCTTGGTTAACTGTTTCACTGCCTTTTAAGGCAATTTTTTAATGAGTGTAGACATCAAAAATTTGCCTGTTGGGAATGTAAATTCATTGCTGCTTTCCCTAAGCACTTATTTTTATGCAAGCTAAGGTACTTCTGGATATTTCTGTGGTGTGCTTCAGCAGCCATATTTTGAATAGGGCTGTCACCTTGGTTTCAATTCTGTCTAGTGGTGGTGAGTTCCCCAAGTTGTGTGTAGAGGCTTTTGGGACGGTGTTAGCAATGCTTGAGAAATCTGCTATCTCTTCAGAGCCCAGGCAAGGTGGCTGTGACTTCTCCACAGCCTCCCTAGAGAGAACCTGGAGCCCAGTTCCAACCCTTTCAGGTGTGCTCCCACAGTGAAGGTGTTCACATGCAAATCCATGGGCTCATGGCCTGAGGACCTGACCTTCCCCTTGGCACGTGGACACAATATTTTTTCATGAACATATGCATGTGTGTGTGTTTCTGCATGTCACATGTAGAAGGCTGGTTCCAGTGAAGAGAGTAAGAATACTAATTTAAAAAATTAATAATAAAACAGAACAGCAACAACACCAAAAAAAAAAAAAAAACCCCAACAAAACATAATAACTGTCTATTCTCAAAATAAATTTGACACCAGAAATCTTGTCTCATGTTCAGACTTCTGCAGAAGGCCCAGGCACTGGCAAGGTGGGGATTTAAGCAACAAACTAAACAGTGCAGTACTGTATTTATGAGAGAACAACATGACAGACTCTATTTAGGTTTTATACCAAAAGCTTAACCTTTTGCAGTCTGTGGGTTTGAGCTGCACTAACAAGAAGCAATTACTGCGGTGGATTATTTTTTTTGCTTACGGTGTATGGCCCCAGGCTTCTCAGTGTGGCTTCTCTCAGAGCTGGCACACAATAGCAGGGGTACATGCCAAAGCTGCTCTCACTTCTCCAAGGCAATGAATCAGAAAGGGTGGTGGTGTTCTAATCAGAATGGTTTTTTTTTCCTAGGCTGGGAGTGCATTGCTTTCTTAGAAACCAGGCAGACATAGCAATCCCTCCTGCTCTCTCTTCTGTTCCTCCATAGAGAGCTCACTGGAGGCATATATGCACACATTTTGGCTGAGCAGCATGATGGATGAGGAGCCTGGTGACGTACAAAGTGCAATTTTCTTTATTTAGATGTCTGCACCTCTCCCGTAGAGAGGGGATTACAAGGATGGGCAGAGCAATCCTTCCTTTCATGCTGGTTGTTGGCTCCCAAGATGTCTCAACACAGAAAACAGCTCCAAGCGCAGATTTAGGGAAAGAATAAAGGCCAGAGTTGACAGAAGTTCAGATTCAACAAGTCATTAAGAGCTGCTAAGTGTGTCTGGGCTCCTCACTTTCCCTTGCAGTCTCAGGGTTGACTGGGTGCCCTGAGATTTCATGATCTTCTGTCAACAATTAGCCAGAAAATTAAAACTCATAAGAGCGTAACAGCATGTCTTTACATGGCAGGGAAGTCAATTTCCATGCCAAGAAACAGAACTGGGGATTCTGTGGGAACACTGCCATTTGGAGGCACCTGCCATAAAACTATTTACGTGCACATGGATATGTGTGGGCACGTACCTGGCTCTGTGCATGCGTGCAAGTGTGAGTAGTGCACACATCTACCCATAAGGTGTGTTTGTGGATATGTTTGATACATTTGAGGCAAAACAATGTATTTTATTCGCCAAATTTCACCTTTATTCAGTTTTTTCAATGTCCTCAGATGATTTGTTCAACATATGTTTGAAAACAATTCCCTTGTGTTTGGCTTCATTTCATGGATTGATCATGACCACAAGGTCTGATCTAATATTCCATCACCTCAAAGGGAAGTTTTCCATTGGAGGTATTGCCTAAAAACTAAGGGGACTGGAATGTCAATAATCTCATTGTTGAATGGGTGCACATATGTAACATGTGGAGTCACAGCTCTCTCATTCAGTAGCAGCAACATAGCTGAAAAAATAAATAGAGGCTTGAATTGTTTTCATGGAGATAAAATCAGTTTGAACAGCTGGAATATTCACTATAGTTCAGGTCTATCCTAAGACTTCTTTTCTAGGAAAATTAGTTTCTTTAATAAGATATATGTGCTATGCACAGACTGCAGGCTAATAATTCACAAAAATATGTAACCAATAAGTCCTATCTCATTTTTTTGGCTTCCATGATTCCCTTGGAATTATTCTATATTAATGATTACTTATTAAACAATTTTTGCAAATTATTACAAACTCACTGGTCAGCCATGGCCAGGCTTTTCAATGGGAGTGCCCACAATTTACCCAGTTCAGTGCAGCTGTTTGTAAACGTTTGTACATTTTTTCTTACACCAAATATTCTCCTATGAAAATGTATCTTTTGGGGGTTTTTGGGCAGCTTAGGTTTTTTTTCTGTTATCATTAGTACCTTTGCTTAGCACAACAGTAAGTGTTGTAATCACAGTGATGTGCTCCTGCAACCTTCACCTGTTTTACCCTGCCTGGTGCAGAGGAAATTCAGTAAATCACAGATATCTCCATAGTGAGCATCAATGTCTGGTGTAGCTCAAATGCTTCACCTGTGGCAGAGGCTGGATCCCAACACCTGTGCTTTTGCCTATTCAGGCAGAAGTTTTTCAGCTTCACTGAATCACAGCCCCTTTTAGGAAAGTATATGTTTTATTATAGTTAATTTTATGACCCTAAAGATGAGCAGTTGCTATTTTGTGGGGCTAAAAAGGCAATGCATCTGCATTTATAGCTCACAGCTGACAACTTTCCTGCTATCTTGAAGGAAAATAAGAGCTTTTGTAATTTAGCTGGAAAGACATTGCTTTACTGAGGGAAGAAATCAAGTACATGTTGATGCCTAAGCCCAGATTATTTTGTACACAGCAGGCAGGACCCAGCCAACTCCTCATCCAGAAGCTGTAAGGCAGCTGGCTGGGGAGAGCCCTGACCTGCTGGCTGACAGGTTTGGAGCTGTCTAAAGGCTTGAGATGAGGAGGTCAAAGCCAAATTTGGAGGAGACTGAATGAGGAGGCACAAGACTCTATGGATTCCTGGGGGTTTTCACTGATGGGAGCAGAGGGAAATGTGTTTACATGTGGTGGCTAAAGTAGGAAAGTGAACATATTCCATGGACATTGCATGTAAACAGGAATATATGGAAGATACCTTCAGGAGCTGCTGCAGGTTTACATTCTTAAAAATATTTCTTTTGTTTTTTCTCCCAGACCAGGTTTTCTAGCCGCTCTCCCATCCTCAGGGAGTTTCTCTGCTGTCCTGGTCAGTGTATGCTCTTCCCCAAGAGAGGTGTCAGAACTGGGTGCTGTGATCAGCTGGGGTCATACTGAAGAGAGCAGGAGGAGCTTCATGGTCTTGTGTTTGCCTTTTCTTTTCTCAACAGCATGACACCATTGATGCACCTTCACTCAGCCTCTGAGCCACTGTAATGCCTTGACATTTTCCGATAAAACTTCCAGTCCTTATCATGTATCTGTACAGTTGATTATTCATCCTTCAATCTGGAATTTTGCACGTGCTGCTCTTAGTCCTTTCAGACCATTTCTCCACTTTGTTCAGTTCAACCTGATCCAAATCCATTCCATACTGAAAGTGCAAGGCCAGGGTAGACCTGTCTGTAGGTTTTGTCTACTCAAACCTTGATTTTCGTGGAGAAGGTAGAAGAATTACTGAATTCAACAGCATTGAACAATCATCATGATTTCCTTAAATAAATGCAGAGAGTTTAGCTGAAGACTGAGTGGGGGTTGAGGGTGCAGAATAGTTTAGAGTTGTACATGCTGATAGACTGATAAATACTGCAAGAGAAGGCACAGGAGTAAAATACCTCTGGGCATCTTCTCTTGCTTCTCTCTCTACCCACACACACTGCCATTAAGTGACCAGATGGGTCCAGAACTTCATTTTGTGCCAAGATCTATCAGGTTACAGCAGCTGAGCCTCCAGATTCTTCACTCCAATGCTGCACATCTGAAACCTTTCACACCAACAAAGTTAAGCTGGAAACTGAATTTCTTCATGAAAACCCACAGAGGTGCCAGGTGTGACCTGCTCCTATAGAGGATTTTTTTTCTTTATCTATTAGAAAGGATTAGAGAGGTCATTTTGTATAATAAACTGGAAAATTTTCACCTGCAACATTCTTCCTGGTCCGATCCTAATATACGTTGTATCATCCAATAAAAAAAAAAATTAGAATCAGGTGGCTAAAAGTGATAGTGGGAGTATTTAGAGGGGAAAAAAAATAAAGCTCCATTTTGGAAGTGAAATGAAAACTACTAGTAAATGCTTAAGACTATATTACATGTAATCGCAAGAAACTTTGTACGAAATTCTCAGAATTTTTAGAAACCTGTTGATTCCTTATAGCAAATGATTAATGTAAAGTTATGAACATTCGTGTAAATAGGGTCTTTTAATGGTAAAAACCCCCCAGCTACAAGAAAATTTACTATAATATATATTTATATGCGTATTTGTGTATTTCATAAACGGTTCACTGTAACATGCAAATTCCTTGGCTCTCAAAACAGCTCTACACAGATGGTGAACTTTAGTCAGTTAACTAAGTGGAACACTTCACTTCAAACTTTTCCTTTTATCTTTCACCTTTCTCTGCTGTTTCTCTCCCATCTTTTCTGCCAGCTACTCCACAAAGAAGCCTGGGAACGACTCTAAGGCACTCCCCTCAGATGGCTTAATATTCCTTCTCTGAAGACAGCCTGAATTCAAAGGCTCCATGTGAGAGACTGGGAAGATCTTAGTTTCTCCCTTGGCAGTTCTTTTATGCTGATAAATCGGAGTTTGCTCTGCATGTTTCAGTTCAGAGGGAAGATCTGCACAGGCTGACAGCATTAACAGCCTTCTCCAGCAGTCGAAACCCCTTTCACCTTATTTGAGCCATCACGTGCATGAGCTGCAGGTATCCTGCATCAACTTTTAAACTAGAACCATGCAACTTCAAATTTTACCACCATAATCATAGGATCACAGAATATTTTGTGTCAAAAGGGACCTTAAAGACTACTCAGTTCCAGTCCCCTGCCATGGGCAGGGACACCTTCCACTAGACCAGGTTGCTCCAAGCCCTGTCCAACCAGGCCTTGAACACTTCCAGGGATGGGGCAGCCACAACTTCTCTGACAAACATATTCCAGTGCCTCACCCCCCTCAGCTATGCCAAAGCACCACAATCCCGTGCTCATTCTGCAAAGATAAGGTCCATGGCTTCATAGATGTTCAAGGTTGGAACTGGGGACACAACAGTAGATTAATTTAGTCCGTAGATTTAAGGCCAGAAAGGTGATGAAAAGGCATTTAATGTGGAGCTGCATCTATCAGATTATCCAAACTAGCCTGGCTAAATACTCCAACAATTTTTGTTCAATAAAGCCATAATATTGCATTGGTTAAAATATATCTTTGACAATTTTACAGACCCTTGAACAGTTCCTCAGGTGAATATTTCATTGCTTTCCTTGTAGTTTGTAATTATGAATAAGCACTTCCATTGTCATATTTCTATTTGTAATTTTTAGGGCTTCCATTTCCATTATCCCTTTCTCTGATTGATTAAACACCAATTATATGCTGGGGCTTTCCAACTTGAGAGCATTTTCACAGACTCTAGTTGCATCACTGCTCAATTATCTTTCTGATAAACCCCATGGACTGAAGAATTTTGACAGAGATTGAATTTCTCACTGAAAGTCATTTCCAGTAATTTCAGATTTGCCTTCCAATTTTTCAAAATTTCCTTAAATATGGAGTCACTAGGAACTTATGTAGGAAATATTCCAGAATTTTGTGATCTAATCCCATGCACAAAACTTTAACTTCACCTGTCAGACAAAGTCAGAATCCTATCTCTTTTCTAATAATAATAATAATAGGAAAAAAAATCTGGTTTGCTCTCTGCTGCCAAGGAAATTTTAAATAGAAATAGGCATAGGCTATAAGGTGTGTTTAGATTTGGATGCAAACATTCATATGGCCTAAACTGATGGATGGAGAAGCTACTTGGAGTCATCTGGTGGCTGGTCCACCTCCACTGAGGCTTTTGAGATTGCCACAGAGGTGGAGGTGAAAGTCTGTGAGATAAATATGTCTAGCTGCTGCTAGCCTGAGTGAGGCATCTGCCTGTTTCCTCTGCCCCAAGGAGACCTTTACATTAGTAAGCAATTTCTGTTTAGAGAAATAAATTTTTCTCATTGCCATTTTTTCTTCATTTTACAATAGCCTTGGGTATACTTTCCTTTTTTTTGGCAAATGGGTCCAACTCCTTTTCTTTTACTCCCCTGATTTCAATAGCCTGATTACTACCAGTTCTTTGGTAGTTTAACGTGTATTGTTTTATTCCATATACTTTACTGAGCATGGGTTTTGGACTCTGAGTTTTAGCTGGGACTGACCAGCAGAAGGAAAGGAACGAAGGTCTGTTAGTTCACGAGGACAAGATGAAATTTCCAAGTGCTGAGTGTTCTGTTTGAAAATATGCTCCCCCCTATGTGTGAAATTTAAATTAAATTTAAAACCAAAGTCAAAGAGGAAGGACAGCAAACCAGTTTCTTTTATAATCTCCTTTTTAATATTGCTATTTAAATTTTTTTCTTCTTTCTCTACCTCATGTTAATCCCAGAGATGTTCAGTGCAATGGGAGACTCATAAGGTCTACTGATCCTTTCATTTGCTTTGCTGCAAAGGAGTGCAAAGTAAGCGAGGTGCTAACCCTAATTCCTGTCCTTTCCTTTCTATTGCCCTCAGTGAAAAATGTTCATTTCATATTTCCCAATCAGATGTGGTATTTCCCTGCTTTTGGATCAATGTTTCTGTCAGTGAACAGGACAGGAACTCAATGAAATGAATAAATACTCCCCGACTGAAAAGATGGCTGTTCCTGCTTCATTATCACAAAAATTCATTACCACCACATGCTGAAATTAGTCTAAAAGTGACAATGGTTGCAGAAGGACACATGAGGCCTGGTTCATGTAACTACATAATGCCCAGGAACGTGACTTTCCACCAGTCTCTCTATCTCTTTGTTTTCAGGTTCCATCAGGACACAGCCTCAGCCATTTCACCTCAGAATTCCTGTTTTAATTGTTCTTGGTTTTTTTTTTTTCATCAGACTTCTAGGTTCTTGGCTGGTGTAAACTCCCCTCCAGTCACTCTCTCCTTGCCTTGCTTGACAGGAATAAATAATTTTTCTGTACTTGCAAGGGGATGAAATATTTTGATAGCACTTCCAGGGAAATTCAGCTTGAAGGGCAATGCATGGCATGGAAAAAGTTCAGATAGATACTCAGAGACAAACAAATACAGGATCCTACAATGAAAAATACCATGCAGCATTAAGGCAGGCAGAACAACTCTAAAAACTAGAAGTTAAAATCTGCTTTATAGGTCTTATAAGGTGCATCTGACAGTAGTTGACAAGGTGGTGTTAGGTCATAGGTTGGACTCAATAATCTCAAAGGTCTTTTCCAGCCTAGCTGATTCTGTGATCTTCAGGAAATGCTGTACCCCTTTTTCCTTAGCATCTCTTCTACTGTTGCCAGAAAGATGCTTGAAAGGCCCTTGAGTGTCCCCTCCAGCTACCTTCTTGGCCAGCCTAAAGTCAAATCTAGCTGTAGAAAGCTAAGAGAAATTCAAAACTCATGGACAAACTGAGACATGATCCTGCCCAAGGTGGATTTTTAAATTCCAGAAGTCAACAAGTCCATGACAACTGCTGTGAAGCCAGTCTGAGACCAATCTGCTTTAGGGGCTAATCTGTTTTAGGGTCTAATCTACTTTAGGTACTTTGAGAGATACTCTGGTGGTGTGCCCCTGCATAACACCCTGACACTGATAGCTGGATTTTTATAAATGATGAGAGCTGAATGCTGCCCTAAGGTTAACAGAAGTGCAACATGTTCAGTTTTATTGATGTTGTGTTCCTTTTCTTTTCTTTTCCAGCAGTGAATACTGTTTAAATTACAGTAGAAACCTCCACCAGTCCTGATAATAGGGGCAGGGGATAAACCTGGCTTGTAGCTCTGAGTAATATATACCCTTCACCCCAACACTGCAAGATATTAGCTCGAAGCTTGTCAGCCTCTTGGGTTTTAATTAATGAAGTTCCTGTTAAGGACATTTTTTTCATCACTTGCTCTCTTCCAACACATTTCTTTCATTTGAAACCTGAGCGTTCTGCCAAGCAGGCCCACAATGTCAGAAGGGGAGGGAGTGCCTGTCTAAACTACAGTCGTCTCTCTGTTCAACTTGATTCAATTTAGTAGAATTTCACTTTGTCGAATGACAAGATGCTGTATTTTGACATTTGCCTATTTATGCTAAAGCAGAGGAATAATAAAATCAGTTTGGCGTCTGGCTTGCTCTATCTGCAGTTTTTACTTAAGAATGATAATCCTTTTTTTTTTGTTTGACTGACATTACTGTTTAGTTTCTGATTTGCTGTGTTGGGCTGTTTACCCTTGAGCTTGTTGACTTTTGTTTAGGTTGGGGTTTTGTTGGTTTTGTTGTTAAATAAAAGCTTTCCTAACAAACTGGCATTCTGTTCCTCAAACACACCCTTCCTCAGCTGCAAATCTAAAAAAAGGAGACAGCTTTGTTAAAAGGAAGGAATTTCTTGCATGGTTTTTTTCCCTTTAAAACTTACTGGAAAAAGTAAAATGCAACAACCAAACAAAAAACTTCTAGAGTTTTAAAGCAGTAAATGCTGAGGCTGTGAGTAAGAGGCATTCTGTTACTGAGGCAGAATCCCCTTGTGGCTTTGGTCTGAAGCTGGGGTGGTGCTGGGCTGGCAGACCTTGGGATGGTGTGTTCGAATGTTTTTGTGTTGGGCTCCCCAGTGTAATGTGTGACCACCTTCCAGGAGCCCATGGGGAGACATGACTGGCGTTTGCCATCTGCTCTGTGTCACTCCTTCCCCAGGACACACGGGTGTGCAATAGGGGATTTTGCTTTCCCAAGGAATATTTTCACCTCCCGTGTCGGAGGAGGTACCACAGAGGTAGATGTATTGCATTTCACCAGAGGACAGTGAGTTTTATGATGTTCATTAATTCCTGGGGAAATTCATTCCACAATTCAGCCCAGGCAATAAGAAATCTTTCTCCTTATTCTTATTGCAGAAAATTCACTTGAGCCAGGAAAGTAGTTTTTTGTATAGGGAACCTTAGAAACACCAAAGCCCTGCAAGTCACACCTGACACGATGCACTAACAGCAATCATTTTCCTTCCTCCCCAGACCAATATTTCTGGCAGAAAAATGACACAGCCTTTGATGTCAAGCAAGCCCTGGAACATAACACTACATTGAGCCTCATCACAGCATTTGCAATCCCAGCCCAGTTTGTGAGCTGAACCACAGAGCACTTGTGTCAGAACATTTCTGTTGTCCTCTCTACTTGAAGGTGGAAAGATTTTGAGAAGGAAGGTTTAGTGACACTCATCCCAGGCTTAACCCAAAGCAAGAGCTGTCTGATAAACCAAAGGTTTCCACAGGGTAGAACCCAGAAACATGGACTATTGAGGAGCTCTGTTCTCTCTCCTTACACCTCTTACCTGGACAATCAGAGCATTGGCCTGGGCCCCAAGGCTCTAGTAGGCCCCTGCTCCTCCATCTAAGGGCATTGGTTTTAGGCTCAGTTGTCCCAGTGGGAACCAAGATTTGTCCTGTACAGACCCAGGAAGATTTTAAGGCGTTTCTGCAATTCCATCCCTGTGTAATTCATGTCCAAGGTAGTCTTGGATGTTGACCTTTCCTCTGGGACTTTCCGAAGAATGTGTCTGTGTGTTGATTCACATAAAAAAAAATCCAAACAAACAAAAACCAAATTGAAACCAAAAGCAAAGTAGAAAACCCCCCCTTAAACCCTTTGATCAATAACATGCTTTATTTCTAAAAACCACAAAGCCATGTTTTGTTATCTGTATATTAGTTCCACTGGAAAAGTGGCTTTGGGGTGCCTTCTGAACAAAGTAGTTTGTCACAGTCCTAATTAAATATGGCCACCACAAATGTCTATCCATGCCTGGGTACCTTGTAGTCCCAGCTATCATCACAAGGTTTTCTTTTAAGCTGAGCACTCAGCTACAGCCCTGTCACATGGAGGGAAGACAAGGAATGGTTTCCTGCTTGTTCTCATGCCAGCCGTGAGGAGATCCCACTCTCCATCACTGGCTCTGCTTTGGATTCTCCCTCTGCAGCCAGGGACAACTCTGCCCCAGGGATCAGTGTTAAAGCCCTTAATAGGATGATGGCTGCTATAAACTGTAATGGGAGCCCATAATTGCTTAGAATCTCTTTAAATTTGTGGCTAGTTGTCATTTGTGGAGTTTGCCTTTTTTTAGATGCATTTCTCCCAAGAATTATGAGCATAAAGCAATTTTAAGCTCTGACTTCATGCTCAGCTATCTCAGGGATGTCAGACTGGAGAGTATCACCTGGGTAACAGAATCTACTTCCCTGTGGGCAAACATGTCACAGATGCTAAGCCTGGGAGGTCCCCCAGGGGCCTTTTCTCTGCACAAATCCAAACATCATTGGCTACGTTGCCCAAGACTCAGAAAAAAAAAAATTAAAAATTAGATCTATAGTGCAAGAAAGCAAAGCAACCTTAAACTACAGTATTGCACATGATGAGCCCAGAACAGACTCAAGTCATCACCATTGATTTTGGCACCTTCAATTGCAGGACACTGGTCGGGTGAAAATGCCCAAGGAATCCACCCAATGCATGAAATTGTTGTAAATCTGATATGGAGAAGATTTTCCTGGCCCTGTAACTGGTGAGTGATTTAAATCTGAGCACAGGAGCAAAAAGGGATCAAGAGGGAAGCAGCAGTGCACCTGACCTCATGTCCCATGTCAGAGTGCCGCCAATCTGAGATGAATCTGAGCAAAACAGGGAAAAAATAGACGTCAAAAATCAGCAGCCAAGTTGTTCATCAAAGGTGGGAAAAAAAATCTTCCTGGCCTCTCTAGGCCTCCAGTGGAAACCCTGAAGCATGGAATTAATTAAATACAAAGAAACATAATTAATTTAATTAAATGCAGTCCTTTTAGAAAGGGTTGCTCTGATTAATGCCTGCTCCTGCAAAAGTTTATGAATATATTTAGCCCCATTCCCAAAGACAACATTTGCAGGATCTTGATTAGAGCAGCTAAGAGCTCACAAATATGAGTGCAAGTGGATGCCTTGCACTTATAGTGTGAAAACAGACACAAGAAATGAGTTTTAAACAACACAGAGATCAAAACATCCCTTGGTTTATTGTCTGCTGGGGCCAGGAGGCACCATTCAGATCACCTAGACTGACTCTCTGCATAATGCCAACCACAAAACCTCACCGTGTGGTTCTCACATTAGGTCCATCAGACTCTGATCCAGCCAGATCCTGCCACCCATTTCCATAACACAACGTTTGATGGGGCTTTTTGATACATTGATTTCACCCTCTGATAGCACTTGGCAGACACTGTGCTCAAATTCATTAAGTCAAACCATGTCCCAATTAAGTGGCAGACCTTATCATATCACTGGTCTTAATCAGTTCCCACACAACAAAACCCATTAAATATAACATCCCATCTGAAAGCTTTGGAAATGAGTCTCAGTCACCTCCAAGAGAGTTTGGGAAACTAAGGCTCAGAGACTGACAGTTTGTTGCCATTGTGTGGTCACGTATTCCAGAATTCAGGAGATGTGCTGTATTTTCTATCCTTCAAAAATCTGGTAGAAATGGCTGTTCTTTATTTTTTTCCCAGCAGATATCTTAGAGAGATGTTTTCCTAAGGACTGTAACTCTTACTTGGAGAGCTGTGTTAAGTTTTATGGAAGACTGATTAGTTTGTCACTTTTTACGTGTATTTCAGGTTTTAATATTCCTAGGCTGTCTCCTCAACACAGCTGATGTGCATCATCTGCAGCTCTCAGAGCTTACAGTCCTCTGCATCATCAGTTACAGGGCCAGGAAAGTTGTCTCCATGTCAGATTTATCCAGTAGTTTGGGTGTTGTTGTTTTAGCTGTTGTAAACAGTGAATATTACTGGAGCAGAATTCTTGGCATTTCCCCAGTTCACCACGCTTAACGCTAAGAATACTTTGAATTCTTTCCTTCTTAGAATGGGATTAATAAAGTTTTAAAGAATGAGCATTGTGATTCTGTGGAAATAGTGACAGTTTTATCAAGAGTTTACTTCTCTGTGAGAGACACTATAAATACAAGGAAATGTGATTTTTGACTCAAGTTTAGATTTTTTGTGCTAATTCATCCTTTTTTATCATAGTCAAAAGTAAAGCAAATGTTAATAACCTCTACCTTCAGATAGGAAGCAGATGCAGGAGATCTTAGCTGTTCTTCCCAAGGCCTGTTACAAGTTTTGGCTCAAATGTCAACACGAGTCAACCTTTTACTTTTAGTGACAGGTTGGTTTAGTTTCCTATTTAGTATTGGTTGAAACACTGCAAATCCCTCTTAGAGGCAAAACACTGCCTCCTTAACAGAAAATTGTTCTAAAAGCCTTAGTGACATTTTCCAAAGTATTTTGTGTGTTTTCTCCCCATTTCCTTGGAATTGCAGCAAGAAGGAATTTCATCATCAAAGTGAGCAGAACTGGCAAGGCATGAATGAACACAAACCAAAGAGGCTCCCGCTCGCGCCTGTGTTTGATGAGATCCATACCCAGCACCTTCGCTCCGTCTGCGGGGAGATCCCAGCTGTCATGAGAGCGTTTCTTCTGCAGAGTTCAATTCCCCTCCAGACCTTGAGGAAGTGACTAGAACTTGTCTCGATTCACACAGTTCATTGGGTCACTTTTATGAAATCCTTGAATCTTCCTTTTTTTGTGCTTAAGGGCTTTTTTTTGTTTCCTACTGGCTGTATGAGCAGCTGTTGTTGTAGGAGGACTAACATGCACACAGGTACCTTAGGAGGAGGGCACTAATTTGAACTAGGCAGATATGACTCTTTGGTGAAAAAAAAAACCAAAACAATTAAACAGCTAGGAACTAGGCAGATAGGACTCTTTGGTGAAAAAAAAAACCAAAACAATTAAACAGCTAGGAACTAGGCAGATATGACTCTTTGGTGNGTAGGGGGACTAACATGCACACAGGTACCTTAGGAGGAGGGCACTAATTTGAACTAGGCAGATATGACTCTTTGGTGAAAAAAAAAACCAAAACAATTAAACAGCTAGGAACTAGGCAGATATGACTCTTTGGTGAAAAAAAAAACCAAAACAATTAAGCAGCTAGGAAACTTTCCAGAGAAACAGGAAAGTGCAGGTTCAAATCTTAATCGTGAAGTGGGCAGAGCATGGATTTCAGCACAGCTTTTGCACAGCTCAAGCAATAGCTGTGAGCACTGGACAGACATTGGTTGCCTTCCCCTATTTGTGATCGAAAGGGACACATTTCTGCAAAGCACTTACATTTTTGAAGGGGCAAAACTTGCTGATGAAAAAGATATTTGCTGAAAATGTATCAACCAAAACTCACGGTTGATCAGTCAAATCCTTGACATAACCTCTGCTTGGCAGTGGGGCTAGGACTGACTCCCTTATTCACCCTACACTGTGCTTGTGTCACCTGAACTAAGGTGGTACCAACTCCAGATATTACCTCCAGGTGCCAAACACATGACAAAATAACAACAGGCTCTAGAAACACCAGTTGGACCATTATAACCTTTCTTAGACATTCACATTTACAGAACACTGTGTAGTTACAACCGAGGCATGAAAAGATGTAGACTTCTGTCAGGTGGACTCAGATATGTGTGAACACCACAACAACACAAATTAATCCCAGCTATAAGATAAAGCAAATTCCCTCTGCCCACTTTTCTGCTGAGCTAAATTTCATTCTCTGTTGACTCCCTGATGCCAAAGGCAATTTTTTACATATCTGCCTCTGCTATCATGTTTCACTTTCCCCTCTCTCCAAATGAGTACCAAATACTAAACCCTGCTGTTCTTAATTCAGGCATACTTGGGGCTTCTTTCTGTTTCATTTTTTCCAAAAGGACCTGGCAAATGGTGTAGAAGAATTATTTAATCCTGACTACTCCAGTCAGCCTTTCCTGCCCACATGTGACTATAGGGATGGGGATTTTTTGGGCTGAGTCACCAAGGCCAACCTGAGCTGAGACTCCTCCATTGACATGGATGGGGAAGGAGATATGGGTGTGCCAAGTGTCCTTTCAGTCCCTGCAGGGTGCTCCTGGAATAGACTCTGACATCGTTTGCCAGCCCCAAGCCTCGAAGCTTCAATGCCTGAGATCAGAGAAAGGCTTAAAAGAACAGAGAAATCACTTTCCCTCTAGCTGTCAAAATCCCACATAAACTTTCGGGTTACAGGGAAACCATCCAGTTCCTCTGCTGAATTTGATCAATCCTAACTCTTTTTCCAAAACTTCAAGCTTTAAGTGAATTCTCTTCCTGGGTTTAAAAACCAAGCAGAAAGTAGGACACAGATGTGACATGGAGCAATCATTTCATAGAATATTGCAAGAACCATTATGTACTGTTTCACAGAGACTCTGGAAACATCATATTTATACCCAGACTCTGCCAACAGGATGGCAAGAACTTAATTTTGAACTCTAATGTCCAATCCAGTAAGATCACAGCAAATGGCAGAGTGGTGAACACACTGAATTTATTTGCCTTTGCTATAGATTCAGAGGCTTCTCTACACAGAGCAGCTGCTGTGAAGCAAATTCAGCTGTGAGTTTACAGCACACACTTCCTTCTGCATTGCTATCTCATTCAGACACACTTCCCACAAAGTAAGCGTGGTCCTGGTTGGTTGGGAAGAGACTTTCAAATCCCCAAAGGCTTTGAACAGCAGTGATGCTTGTGCATGCAAACTGCCTCAGGTTAGGCACCTCACTCTAGTTATGCCAATGAAAACCTCTTCCAAGATCTCAGCTCTATCCCTCCCTGATTCAGAGCTTTTTGAACACAATGGAAACATGGGGTAAACTGAATAAATAATATAGGGTTGCACTAAAGACTGTACTGGGATTAGAAACTTGACATGCTTATTCTATATGAATAAAAATCAGATTTGCCATTGAATTGGCTGTGATGAAAATGCAAGAAAGCTTCTGAGAATATTTGGAAGTTCTCCCTCACTAATATATAGAAAGCAGATACTGATTCCTAAATAATTACTGAGACAAGAGGTACTTTTCAGCTGGAAAGCACAAAGCATCTGACTGCAAATATGATCCATGGGAACAATGACTCATGTACAAAAGGGGGTGACTCAAAATGGAATTATTTAGTCTTTAAAGTGTCTGTTTATGGGATGACTTGAATGAAATATTGAAACAAAGGATTATAATGCATTTACTTGAGGCAGGAGGTTCAAGGACAGATGTTTGAAGGAAGAGGGGAAAGTATTACATAGGAGAAGGAAAGTGTTGTATTGCTGCTAGAAAATGGACTTGAGGTCCAGAGAACAAATAATGACCCTGTTTTCTAAGGCCTTGCACTGTTAAGACTGTATGTAGCTGTCTTTTGGGTAAAGAGATTTTTTGCTCCATCTCAATTCCCCACTCTATCAAGTCAGAAATATAATAATTCTCTGTTTTCTAGGGTCATTGTGAGGTTTAATAGATCAGTTATTGTAAGCACATCCTGAATGCCTCAGATGACATCAGCACAAGAATTGAAGGAGGCATTGTTTTAGGCAAAGAATAAATAGCCAGAAAGGATTTTGGTTCAAAGGATCTGGAGGCAAATAGTATGAGCATCCTTAAGCAAAATTTAGATGACTTCACTCCTGATGATAAGGGAGTATTCAATTGTTTTACTCTTGAGAGCAATCAATATGTTAGAGGAAGACAGTACTTTTTTTATTAATCAGAAAACTGTGCTGGGTCAGTATTGCAAATGATAGTTAATTTTAATAGCATTTGCATTTAAAAAAAGGGAGGTTGCCTTTCTCTAGCTCAAAATGTTCAACCTATTATAGGGATGACAAGATCAACATCAAGATCTTGCAGCCCCAAAACACCTGGCTCCTGGTCCCTGTCCTACACAGCCTTGTGTCCAGCTTGCACACACATTTTGTCCATGACGTCCAGTGGAAAACAGCTTTCAAAATCATCTTTTCCTTCTTACAGTTGGTGGAGAAGGTATTTCATTTATGGCAAGGGTTTTGCAAAAGGATAAGCCTTTAGAGGCATTACAGAAGCCAAAGATAATGGGTCTGAGATGCTATTTCTTATTTTAAATTACAGCGCCTTTCATTTCTGGCTATAGTTACATGGCATTTTCCCTCTCAGTCCTCCTTGTATCTGTTAAAATATTAAACTAAACAAAATAGTAAATATTAACAAATCACAGGGGTGGTTGTTTCTTAAAGGTATTCAGCACTAGGGAAAAATTTCTTTCTATGATAAAATATTGCATGACCAGCAAAAGCATTGCAGAGCAACTTTCAGTTCCTCCAGAGAATTGCTCTGGGTCTACTTCAGAGAGACAGTAGCATCTGTAGTGATTGCTGCCCCATCCCTGGAAGTGTTCCAGGCCAGGTTGGATGGGTCTTTGAGCAACCTGGTCTAATGGAAGATATCCCTACTCATGGCAGGAGGTTGGAACAAGGTCCTTCCAACCCAAACCATTCCATGATTCTGTGATTCCGTGTCTTTCAGCTCCTAACTGGGATTTCAGCTGCACAGGTATGTTCATCCTGCCTCTCTGATGTGTTGAATGTAGATATACTCCTTCAATGTTTCCTAAATCATCTGTATAAGAGAAATAGTCTGTTGACAGCATCAGGGAGCCTGATCTAACTACCCACATACCTCACCTTTGCAGGCTTGAGAGTCAGGCGAGTCGGTCTGGACCCGTGTGCACTGGTTTAAAGAAATTCTCACAAAGGCTGGATTTGTTCTTATAGGGCCTGATCCCATGACCAATAAAGTCAGTGGAATATGCCTGCACTGACTTAAAAGCACAATCCCAAAGCCAGCAGGATCTACAGCCAATACCTAAGGCAAAACAGGGGGCATCAAAGTGGTGCTTATGTAAAACAGCAACTGAACACCTCTAAGGTCTAGGAAGCCACTCTAGGTGAGGTTCATTTTGGGGTAGTACATTCTGCAGGATTTATTTCCTTTGCAATGTTGTTTCAATGCTTTCTGCTCTGTCCTGAATGATATAGGGGATTCCTGCAACATGCTGTGAGAACAGCGAAGGAAGATTTTGGTTTATCCTTCTGCCTTGTGGTATGTGTTGCAAAGATGAGGCTTTTCAATTCAAACAAGTGTATGGAAAAAACTTCTGCAAATGTGGGGGAAAAAATCACCCTCATCTTTATTTCTTGAGATGATGTGTCATAGTTCTTCTAGTTAAAGTGCTTTCACTAGCAATCTGCTAAGGAAAATATGAAATCAGAATATTAAAAAGTGAAAATTAGACATTTGCCTTTTTAGATACATAATAAGCAGTCAAACTTAATTAGTTTCAAAAATACATGCTAAGTATAATCTACCAGTATTGTATCCAAAATGAAAAGAAACCAGGGAAAAGATCTGCAGAGCAATGTGTTTGGCATCCACCCTGCTCCTCAGAGTCACTCCTCATAACTGCTCAGGGCAGGACATCTCTTTCTGTGTGCACAGTAATCAGCCACTCAAATATGCAAGCAATCCTCAAGAAGAGAGGAATTTCATTTATGACATGAACTGCAGATCACACAGAGAAGGACCATATTCTGTTCATCCAAGGAACATGGTTAGATACCACTCTTCAACTAAGGCATATCTACATATATATACACAGTACTAAAGTCACATCCTGTTTGATATTATAAAATTGCATTGCCTTTTGCATTCTATACTTCTCCCAAGGTCTACAAAAATCCTGGGGTACTCTGCCATGGTCTTGTCCTGGGTGGTGGGCTGAATCTTCTTGGTACTTATTACATTGACTTTGCTGCTGCAGCTCAATGAAATTTTCAGGTGTTCTCTATGTAATAAGTTGAATTTTCAGGAAGAGAGACTGAAGGACTAAGCAATGTAATTTAAGACATGAACAGTATTATCCAGGAGCTAAAGCTATTCTTCTCAACTGGAATATTTTAATGGAAAAGCTCTCTTAAAGGGGAAGGAAATACAGGAGTCCTTAGTCTTCATATAAAATTATTATTCAGGATAATGGAGATTTTAAGGAATGATGATCATCTTCTGCTAACCTCCTCACATTATTTTATACCCTACCTGATATCTTACTGACCCATACAATTGGCTATATGAACACCTGCACAGAAGAAATTTTTGAACCAGAAATACTTTAGACGTACAATGCAGTAACTCAGAGGATAAGCATTTAAAAGTTAAGGAAGATTATTGTGGAAAAAGGAGTATTTTAATCAAGTCACACTTTAGGAGTAGAAATAAGGATGTTCTTAGAGCTCTGCTCCATATTTGCAGTGCTCTAGTCAACACACTACACCCTATTCCCCACTCAAAATTGTTAAAGGATGAAAGGAGCCTTGGAAAGTCATCTAGTCTGTTGTGGGAAACCGTCCTCAGGTAAGTGATAGCTGTATTATTCCCAACAAATGCTTGTTTTACCTGTTCTTGAACACCTCCTGTGTTGGAGATTCCACAGCCTTGCAAAACAATCCATTTCAGTACTTAATTACATTTATGTTTACATTTTTTCCCACAGGCTATCCTAAATCTTTATTGTTGCAATTTGAAACTATTACTTCTTGTTCTACCTGCACTAGGACATGAGGATATTTTATTCCTTTCCTCTTTACTCTTAATTTCATATATGTGAACAACAGTATCATATCTCCCTGCAATCTTTTCTAAAGACAGTCTACATAATCCTAATTCCTTCCACTTGCAGGTCATGTTTTCTAGCCTTTTTACTGTTCTTGTGGGACTTTTGTGTGTCTTCTGCCACTGGAGTACATCTCCTTTAAATTGAACAGAGTAATTCAATTTAAATTTAGCCAAACCAAGTAGAGCAGGAATCTATCACATTTTATTAATAAGATTCCCTACTGTCCTTATCAAATAGCATCCTAGTTTTTACCAGTCATTTATTTATTTTGTGAAAATTATTTTAATTCTACTCTGGTCCCTGAATATTCTTTCAGAATTTACTTTTGGATTTCTGCATAACTTATCAACCTTGTACTTGATGAGTTTTCTCTCTCCTCTATCACCAATTAATTCATGAGGGGGTTGAATATTACCACAGGAGACTACTACAGAACTCTGCTCTTGACATGTTTCTTGGTAGAGAGTGCAATATTGGTAACCTTTAGTTTCTCAGCAATTTCTTCTCTCCTATTTATTATCCCTTTGACTTGATCCAAATAATAGTGTTAAAAACAATATCAAAAGCTTATTAGAGGCAAGATAAAACATCTATGCTTCTCCCTTATCCAAGAGGTCTGTTGCTGTGCCAGAAAAAGAGTTTAATTTGGTTTGGCAGGATTTCTTCTAAAAAAAATCCACAACAGCAATTTTTCCTCTCGTGCTCTTTCACAAGCATTGCAATTCCCACTTAACAGCCCTGACCCACAGAGTCACCTGGCTTTAGGACGTGATGGGAGACCTAAATACCTTGATTTGCAGAACAAGGTCCTGAAGTGCATGGTTTCCTGGCCCACATTATCCACCTGGGCTGTAGCAGTGTTGGCAGACTGGAAGCCTGTGTATTCTCTTTATTTGCCTGCAGATGATGATATGGACGTTGTTTTGATACCAACTGCAGCCCAACCTCTGAATCCCAAACGTGGGATTAAAAAAAAAAGACTATTTTTAGAGTTCACTTTCTGCTTTTCACCTAGAGCTCAGTGATGTAGGGTTGGAAGCAGCATCTGTGCTATTGTAGCCCCAGCAGCTGACCTGGATTTTGCATCTTGTTGGGTGCTGTGAACAAGGTGGCTCCTGTCCCTGTGGCCACCCCAAGAGCACCACCTGTGGGGTCTTCTGCACTTGCCTCTGAGGCAGAGCTGCAGTTGCTCAGCTGGACAGAAGCCAGCCCAGATTTGAAAGCCGAGCACCTTTGTTAGATCCCTAAGTGTGCTGAAAATGCTGGGCTGCTGTGAGAGGGCCCCTTGTTGCTTTGGGATCAGAGCTGCTTCACGCACAATGCTGGAGTCCTGCTGTCTGTGGAAGGCCATGCTGACAAACTCACTTTGTAATGCATATTCCAGCACTGGCTGCATCTTCTCTTTGGAGAGGAAAAAGAATCTGTACCCATTATTTCAGTATATTATATAATCATCGAATCCTCGAACGGTTTGGGATGGAAGGGACCTTAACACTCATCTCGTTCCAACCACCTGCCCTGGGCAGGGACTCCTTTCACTCAAAACTCCATCCAACCTGGTCTTGAACACTTCAGATCTGAGGCATCCACATCTTCTCTGCCCAACCTGTGCCAGTATCTTCCAACTATCACAGTAAAGAATTTTGTCCTAATCTAAATTTAGATTTAGCCCATCTAAATTTACAGTCTTTCAGTGTAAAGCCACATGCAACAAGTCTATTTAAAGCTCTTTTTTCAATGTTATCCTTTTGTGTCCTAAACATCCTCTTAGGAAACCAAATAAGTATTACAATCTCTTTGTTTTTTCCCTAATAAATGAAGACAGTGAAGGGAAATAGGTTCTTATATTGCTGGGTGATTTCCAGCTCTAGTTTTTCATCAGCTACTCTACAACAGGTAACTGCTGGAACGTGGGAGAGATTGAGCTATTGGAATAACCCTGTGTGGGTGACAGAAAAAGAAGAAAGCAGAGGAAGACAGCCCAACCAGCCTGCAGATATGTGCAAACTGGGATATTCTTGGATTTAACCTGTATTTAATGAACACTCCCTAAAAGTAGAAGTTACCCACCACAAACCCAGCACAATAAGGCACTCTTTTCCAAATATCTTGACCCAAAATTCCCAAAGAGCCACCAGATACTTATCACATACTTTAAAAAGCAGAAAGCACTCTCCAAAAGTCCTTAGGAAGTGGAGAAGCCAATGGCTCCCAGATGTCTCATTGCTTCCCTGCAGGATAACCTCGACTGGGTGCTCAGATGGCTCTGGGGTAGTAATTTTGGGTCTTTTGGCATCAGTGTAGGAGGGCAGCTGCACATGCAAGGTAGAGGATCCTCACCTGGGAGCTTGCATACTGTATGTAAATCAGGAGGCTACCCTGCCACCAAGACACTGTGCAATGTGTCCCTTGGCTCAGCATTATCGCTGAAAGTAACTTCCACTCTTTGCATTTCACATTCTCACCTCGTATATTACTGCTTGACTTGCCAACAAAGCCCAGGAACAGGAGGGTGAGAGGTGTCTGTCCATCGTGGAATGGCTACAGAGGTGGGTCTGTATTAAACTCCTTGGTATTAACCCTGGGACTCCTCCTGTTTAATTCTCAGAATGTAAAAAACAGAGAAGATTTCGTTCACGGTACATTTGCAAAAAAGCTCAGACTATACAAATAAGCATCTTGCTGCAACTGCAAGTAGAGGCAAGTTCCAGAAAGAGAAAAAAACCAGTCTGATGCATGTCATCTTGTGGTTTTTTGCTAGATTAATGAAAAGCCCACACAGCATAATTATGTTTACAATAAGCTTACAGGAGTTTTCCCACAAGGTAGAGGAGAGTCATAGAGGGATCAGGTTAAACCAATTATTTAACCTTTACAGAGCTAAACTTGCAAGTGTTTCAGAGGTAGGGAAAATGGACTATTTTATTGGCCGCTTACAACCACGTATTAAAACAGTGGGGTCTTTTTTTTGTATTCCATTACTTTGCAGGAGCACATCCTGGCACATTCAACTCAGATGACTGGGAAACAAATTGTTGGGTGCTTGGATGACCTAAATATTCCACTGCTAGCACAAGTTTGCTCTTTACTACCATGAATGATTTTCCTCCCAAATAATCTAACAGTCTACTAGGGCTCTTCACAGAACGTGGCATGCAGAGGGGTCTTAATGACAGAGAGACCAATAAATCATTAAGCTCCACTGGAAGATGTTGCGTTCACTAACATCAAGATTTCCTTTTCTGGAGCTGGTCTTTTGAGCTTGAAGCAAGTGGGCAATGGTGGAAAGCACTGAAAAGAAAACAATATAGTATCATTTATCAGGCCTTTTGCAATGTCAGCTCTCCATTGTTCTTGCTTAAAAAACCCCATACTTCTTGGCTTTCCTAATCCATCAGAGAGACATGCAGTTGTTCTGGTTTAGACATTAGTATTTGTTTTGTTTATTCCAGTTCCAGTGGGCAAAAATCAAATAAACCTGATTAATTCAGTGGTGTACCTATGGTTTTTCCAAAGGATATGGCAAGCTATGATATAGTAGAGCTTGAGAAACACAGATATAACACCCTAGAGGATAAATTCTATGGATGTTGTTGACAGAGCATCTATCTAAATGATCTCCCAGCTAGTACTGGGAGATCAATTTTTTTTTTATTTTTTGCTTTGCTTCAATTTGAAAATGTGTGTGGGGGAAACCCATTACTGCTCAAAATTCAAAAGCTTTGGCAAACTGCATCATGGGGAAAATATTCAGAATACTTGGTGTGTTTAATCTGCATTTGGGAGTGTCTTATTTTTCACCAAGATTAAAAAAAAAAGGGATTTTGTAACAAATTTTCATTTCTGTCAGAAATACCAAAAGATTTCTTTAAAAAATGCTCTCTGAACCCCACCCAATTACCAGCCATCTGCAGCTAACAATATGCTTTACACATCCAGTAATAATCAGCTGGCATGTGAGAAGAATGTGAATGAAAATAATACCCAAATGGTCAACCTGGGGCTCTCCAGCTACTCATTCCAAAGCCATTCCCATGCAACTCCCATGCTGGCACTGCACACAGGTTTGGGAAAGCCACCCCTCTGGCTGCAGAGAAATCCAGCAAGGGCACCCCAGCCCATGTTAGGATTAAGCACCGTATTTAGAAACGAGCAACAGGACCCCACAGGGAGATGTTAACCTTTTCCACCTGCAAATACCTCCTGGCACTCCTCTGCTCCCTGCTCTGTCTGCTGTGTGGAGGGTAGGTGTCATTTGTATGGTGATTTTGGCAGGCGGCTGACGGGGTAAGGGAGGTGCCACACCTGGGCGTGCGTGGACTGGTCCTTCCTCCGTGTCCTACAGCAGGTGACATTTGCTCTTTAGAAGGAATCCTGGTGGCAACAACCAACAATAAATGAGCCCCTGACCTACCATAGAGCTACCTGGCCAGGCACCAAACAACACTCAAATTTCTCATTGGCTTTTGCACAGTTCAGACAAGAGAATGCCTTGAACATCTCAAGAGCAAGGACAAACGTTTTCAGTCGCAGCATTTCCAGTTCAGCAGCTCAGCTCCTATTTGAGCAGCAAAGATGTGTAATTTTCCAGTTGTGCTAGTCAAACGTGAGGGAATTGTAATCTTTTCACACCTCTGAAAATTAAACCAATTATCTAGAAACCAGAAAGGAATTGGCTGGCTCAAGGTCTCATCCAGGAGTGGGAGTGGGAATAGATGTAGTAACGACCTGAGGCTTTTTGTTGCATATACCCCTCTCAACATTTTAACCAGAGAAGTCAAAGTACTACAAAGTCAAGCAGAAATACTGAACCACCTCATAAATGGATCACATTTTCTGATTCATCTGCATTGTTTCAAGCAGACAAAGCACAGGTAAAAAAACTTCTGGTGACATGTCATCTCAGATGATGTCCTCATTCCAAATGAAAGAAGAACTTATAAACATTCTTTGGCACAATAACTTTTAGGATTACACAACAAATACTATTAAAATATTCTAATTTCCAATTATTTGTGTCTTGCCCAAGATTCTGTGTTGGGATCAAAATTTTCCATTTTGGTTGTTTATTTTTTTTTTCCTTTTTGGAGGAAAGAAATTTAGGCTGAAACAGCCATTTGCAAGAAGACTAAAATATTGTTTGGCATTAAGTTCTGGACACAATTGCCTTTGATTTCTAATGGGAATCTCAACTTTTACAGCTGGCTGGCTGCTATGGTTGAGATGAGTCCTTTTCATTCCCTGTGAGAATCTGTCCGGAATTGGCAACGTTTCAGGCTTTTGAAAAACCACAATTCACACAGTTTTAAAGACATTAAGCAACCTCCCCAAAGCTTTCCTCTGCCCAATTCTTCTGTTATCTCGAGTGAAGAAGTCCAAGAGGGTGCTAGAGAGGCTCCAACCCTGCTGATGGCCCATGTGGGTGCCAGGACCATAATTCCTTCAGTCAAGTTGATTTTTTCCGACCGCTTTCTTAAAAACCTAGGAAATAAAACAGTAAATGTTAACTGCAGGATGATGCAAATATTAGGAATCACCGAATTTAAGAGTGCTTGTGCAACTTCAGTTTGGATTCTTGTGTCTAAGTGGTGTTCATGCAGATTTTATTGGCTGGAGGACTTCCTACATTGCTCACTGCCCTCTGCCTCACTCGGTGCAAGGAGGGTCTGTGACAGGACCTGACATCCTGAATGAAGGAGACATTTTCAGTCCTGCTCTCTCAGTGCTTTCAAAGCACAAAAAGGGTGAGAGAAGACTAGAAAATGAAGGCTGCAAGACAAGAATGGATGGCCTCTTGTTTAAATTAGTTGAGTTGGATTCACTTTTATCCTGGTGTTTGTTTAACCCATCTTTGGTCACTGAAGCCAAGCTTTTCCTACAAGTCATTAACTTTGCATTTCTCATCTTCCAGGTATCTGATAAGATCATGACTTCTGACTTGCAGCAGCAGCTGTCATTCCCAACTGCAGCCAAGATCAGGGCATGTGTCTCATACTGTGTCACCCTAAATCCCATGTTCCATCCCACTGTGCTTAGCTTCTCTTACAGACCATCAAGGATGACAGCACCCCCTCCTCTGTTTTGGGAAGAGATGAGTGAATGTTTGTGAGTCCCTTGGATCCTGTGGTGATGAGCCCCACAGGAGAAGCCACAAGGAAATTAATAATTCTGTCTTCAGAATGAGATTTTTACTGTAAATAAGGCCTGGGGTCACACTTCAGATAATAAACAGAGAACAAAATATTGAATTAGGAGTGCACCATCCACTCTGAATGGGGTGGTGGAAAACATACTAGCTGTTCATTTAATTAAAGACTTATATAATTCATACACAGAAGGAAAATGATTTAAGGTTCATTTTTGAGTTAAGAATTGATTTGCAACCTTAATAATGCTCCTTTAAAACAGTGTGTGGGTGGCATGTATGTTTGTTATAGCCTGCCAGCCAGGTAATTCAAGGAAAGAGGGAAGCTTTGAGTTTTCAGCCCCTGGTCATTTCTTATGGATAATTCACTACCTGCACATCCTTCCTGGAAGCTGCTACATGTATGTTACTGATGGCTTATAAAAACAAAACCAAACCAGAAAGATGTAATGCAATATTTATTTAAAATCCCTGTTTTGGGAAATCATTGAATCATGTCTGTCTTGAGGCATTGTGGTTCCTTTTCTAAATACTTCTTACTGAAGACATTTCACCATAAAACAACCAGTCTTAGGGCTGCCCGTTCCAGGGCCAGGGAAGAATTGTTTGAAAAGCAGCTTTCAGCCTTTCAAAATTAGAAATTTTTTGTTAGAACACCTTTTATTTTCTTTAAGATCAAAACCATGCTTTGTTTGAGAACATCAGTTATTATTTCAAGGGATTTAAAAAACTTGTCCTGAGTAGACCAGTGTGGATCACTGGGGTTTTACCTATGAGGGTGGGGTTTTTTTAAGCTGTGGCAGCAGGCACCTGGAGTCTGTCAGGGCTTTTGCCTGAACCCAGCTACATCTGTCATGCTGATCCCACTTCCTCTTCAGACGTGGTTGGATGCTATGGGAACAGAAAATTGATGCTGCACTGTGAAGGTGGTATGCTGGGAAGATTTCTTGTCTGGAAATGGCTGGATCCCAGTTTAGGAACACTTAGAGGGACTGTAACACTGATCAGAAAGCTCAGGATTTAACTATTGGGGACATTTGGGGATGGGGCTGAGGGAAGCAGAGGAGGAAACCCTGACTGAAGGATTAAAGCCCTACTTGTGTGTCACAGAAGGGAAGGGTCGGATCAGTGCCACCAGAATGGGACTGCTTAAAATGAACATATTTGGCCAATATCTGCTAGCACAGGTCCCCAGTTATTATCCCTGTATCATGTGCTCTGTATCATCTGCACAGTTCCAAGCCACTACGGAGTGGATACAGACAGCTGGGGCAGTAACAAAGCAGTGGATATTGCCATTCCCTATTCCTGTAATTATTAACTGTGCACATTTAGATGAAGAAAATCCCCAAGAGGCACAAGTCAAGAGCATCTCTAGCGTGTCTGGAATTCAATGAAATGAAACATGTTTTCACCAGTAGTCAATCAATTTGGGAGGGGAGAGGATTGGGGGGTTTTTGGGTTTTGCAACCACTGGTGTCTCATGTCAAGCACCTACATCTCTTTTGTGAAAATCTATAATTAGGGCAGCCTCACAAAGAAAAGGATCCAGCAGAAGTCACTAAAATTCAAGATCTGACCCTGCAATCTTTGACTTTATCCACTCAGGGCTGTATAATTTGCTCTACTAGAAAACGAACACTTTCTTGCCTTAGTGATGCAGCTTGAGCTGTGCTGAAAAAATTTATTTTTTACTGACAAATAGAAGAGTCAGAAGGCACTTTAAGGAGGGGGAGAAGCTGGCTTCTCACCCCACAAAAATTGCCCCAAAATCCAAGAGTTCAGTCATCTGGCTTTCTGGGGGGGGGAAGGAATTCTCACTCTCCCTGTCCACTCATTCTTGTATCTTTTCTTCTTTTTGTCTCTCTCTTTTCCTCTTACTAAATAAAATACAAGGTTGCTTTCCTGAACCTCACAATAGACTTAAAAATAATCCTAAAAACGCCACCAGAAGGACTGTAAGGATATCTCTCCCTGGGATTTAATTAGCAGAAAGAGCTGTGCAACCACCAAATGTGTATTTAAAGCAATTTAATAGCCATTGCCATGACAAGCCAATTTTTGTCTGAAAAAGAGAAGGGGTCTGGACAACACCTTTGCCATCAAAAAAAAAATAGCCAGTGAAGGCAATACATAAAATTTCCTCTGTTGCCAGCTCATCAGTTCTTATTTAACCAGCCAATGCAACAAAAGCTTAATGCAAAAATGTACTGCAATCTTCTTCTATCCCTCCCTCCCTCCCTCCCTCTTCTGCTCTCTTCCTCTCTCTCTCTCTCTCTCTCTCTCTCTCTCTCTCTCTGGGATTGGCTTATTTAAAAACTATATTTCTGCCTAGGCATTCAAAAATGCTGAATGCCTCAAGCAAACTAGTAGAATAAGCATGTTTCTCTACTGTTTCTTGGCAGGGTCCACCGCCTGAGTCCTGCTTTAAATTAAAGCACATGTGGCTTGAGTTTAGCATTATCATGAAAATGAAATTACCACTTTAGAAAAGTCAAGTTATTTTGGAAGTGAAAACTGCAGGTCAGAGCCCACCAAAATTCCAAAACCTTGCTCGAAAAATGTCTTGTTGAAGGTTCAGAGCTGCTGCCGTGGACAGTGCATCCTTTTGGATCCTGATTTATAGTCTTCCCCTTCATGTTTTCCTACATTTGTTACATGCTCTTGGGAAAACCTTGCAGACCTTGGCTCTTTGTCACTGGCTCCCTCTGCAGCTCCTCCCCTGGAAAGGGGAGAGACATAAAAGTTATCTATCAGAAATCAGCTGCATTGACCCGAGGCTCATCCCACTGTTTTGAACTGCTTTTGAAAATTGCCCTGGCACTGGTAAACACAAGAAAGCCATGTTGAAATGCTGCTTGTTTGCTCAGCTAAACCCCCTCTGTACTATTACACTCATTTTCTTGCCATCAAATGAGGGTTGTGTGGAGAGGAGGCAGGACATGGCCCAACACTCCCAGCCTAGAATGGGTTCTCCTGTGCTCTCTTTCATGCCCAAAGGTTTCAGTAGGTGGTAAATCTCATCTGGAACATGGTGGTTTGAACAGGGTTTGGGTTTTATGTTTGTGTGCACGTGTAAAGCTGTATTTTACCTGTAAAATACAAAAAAATATATTTTACATAATATTTAGGTTAACTAGATTTTTTTTTTCTCTTCTGGGCTTGTTATCACACAAAACTAGATAAATCAAATTAAAAAAAGTCCACGGGTATACATCAAGTCCCATTGCTACTATTGAGATGTGGGTATTGCCATGCCATGTTGTGGGAGTAATGAGCCATCTATAAGTTGTCACTTACCAGAACCTGAACTTTACCAAATGAGCGGATTGTTAAAGAAATATCATCAAATGGGTTTGATTCTTCTGCTCCACAACACTGTTTTTTATTTTATTGCAATTCCACTGGCTTCAGTGGAGTGAAGCCAGTCTCCGGGATGTTTGGGAAAAAGGAGGAGTCAGCCATCAACATGCCAAATATTGCAGCCGAGTTGGAATGGCCAGTGCATTGTATAATCCTGTGGAAACATGTACGGTGATTGTGCAAATGGAGCTGGTGATCTGGCAAAGAAATCAAGCCACAATAACTCATCCTGTGTCCTACACACACAAGCATGGACACTCACACACTCAGAGAGAAACCCGTGTCTGGAAGAAAATAATTCTTCAGCCAAAATTTCAGAGACATTTGGAAGGACAGGAGAGTGGCGAGTGCCAAGAAAATTTTCCCCAAGCTAAGAATTAGTAACATTGCCTTGCCTGTTAAAATTTGCCAACATGACTGGAATTGAGGGTGAAGTGACTACTGATGTTCAGAGAATTTGAAGCAAGCCTTTCATGGAACATTTAGAATCAAATCAAAATTATTAGACCAGAATAGAATGGAATAGAATGGAATAGAATGGAATAGAATAGAATAGAATAGAATAGAATAGAATAGAATAGAATAGAATAGAATAGAATAGAATAGAATAGAATAGAATAATTCAGTTGGAAGGGGTCTACAATGATCTTTTAGTCCAACTGCAAGGATCTTTAGTAGAAACCTGCTCCTAACTTTAAGTCAGCCCACTTACAGCCTGAAGAGTTGGAGTTGGGCCCATGTTCCATTATAATTTGGGAAACAGTCATGAGCAGAGCCTTGGGTCCAAGTCTTTTCTGATGCACTGTGGGACACCACCATTGGTCTCACCAAGTGACGCACAGAGAGCCAAGAGATTGGTCCTGAAGCTCCTGTAGACCTACTTTCAGACTCATTCCTTTTTAAAGCCTAACTCTATCTCTTCCAGAAGGATTATTCATAAGAGCTGTCATGACTAGGCTTTCCAAGTCATCACAATGAGCAGAAGGGGAATTTTTTTTCTATAGAGAGATCCAGGGCAAGAGATACTGTTTTGTCAGCCTCAGGGCCTGGGGGTGAGGAGGAAGGGACATTGTTAGTTTGGGCTAGAGAACATGATTTCAAATCCACCAAGAAGTGCAGCTCTGGATCAGCAGCAGGCTGGAAAGGGACTGAGGTCTGAGGAAAAGTGGTGATGGGCAAGTGGATTGCAGCGGGTGTGGCAACCAACCCCACACTCAAGCAAATCACAGCTGTACTCGATTTTGATCAGATCCTATGGAAAAATACCTCTTCAAGTTTAAAGGGGATGGGGAGGTAAAGGATTTAGATGAAGGGTCATTTAGGCAGGGTGAGGATTGGCAGGGAGTGAGGGTGCAGCTGCTTGTGGGGGGGCTCTGAAAGGGCAGGGTGTTTGCTTGTTTGTGGGGAAGGAAACACAAGAAGCAGTTTCATGAGGCAACAGGGATGAGTACAAGGTAAGGAAGAGACCAGAGGTTTGCCACATGTCTTCCCTCCATCTCCCTTCCTGAGCATTTTTAATCAAACCTGAATTTGTGTGCAAGATCTGCTGCTGCTATTCCTGTAATTAATCCATATGGGACCCTTCCAGCTCGAGATATTTTGTGATTCTCTGACTCTACCCCAACATCTCTCCATCCTCTCACATGACTACCCCCTTGCATCCCATGTGCCAGCATATCCTGTAGTTAGTTGAACACACTCTGTACTCATTACGTAGTTTTCTAACACAGTGATTAATTCCAGGTAGGTGTCACAGGTCTCTTACTGCCAACAGAGAACTCCTGTCAATGGTCATAGGATGCAAAATGTGCAGCAAGTGGACACCTCTGCTCAGGTGTGTTTCTAACTGAGTACCCTGCTTCTGCAAAGAGCAAATAAGTTGTTTTTTAAGAACGAGGCTTAAGTTTTATATCTGCATATATGATTTTCACAGGTGAAGTAAGGCATCTAGTGAAAAAAAAAAAAGTAGTTCTTATGGTCATAAGCAATAAAAGGCTCTAAATGGGCTATTGTCAATTCAGGAGAGAGCTCCTGGAGTCACTCTTTGAAAATATGAGCACAGGTGTGAGCACAGTAAAAAGCAAACAGAGACAGAAAATTAGTTAGCAAAGACTAAACTACAAATCAGAAAAATCACATTTTAATTATATGTAAGTCCCTTGAGCTCATTTCTTGAAAATTGTGCAGATCTGCACATATCAGGGATCAGGAATGGTGAAGAGAATAGTGATCAATGATGATCAGATGTATGTATGATATGGTGTCTGCAAAAACAGAAGCTGAAAAAGACACAGCTCGCAGAGGCTTGTAGAAATGGAGTGTTATGGAGAAAGTAAACAGAAACATTTGCTTTCCGTTTTGTAGAAGACAGGAAGAGGAGACCACCATTGGTCTGCAGGTTTAGATCAAAAAGAAATATTTTTTATCGAAAATGTAATAATGCAGAGGAACTCGTTGCAGGCTTGTACAGAATTCAGAATGTGAATGAGCTTAAGGTGAGATTCAAAAATCCAGGAATCATAATAGGTGTCCTGGTGAACAGACTGTAGCCTCTAATCCCCAAAAACCTGTGCTGAACAAGCTGTGAGACAATGAGTGGGCACACTACTGAAAATCCCTCTATTTTCACCTGCTTATCATGAGCTTTACCATTACTCTATCACAGAAGTTATGAGGGAGGATCTCTTTTAATATAATTATACCTGGATTGGTGCATTTGGGGTTAGTGTGGAAAGCCCCACATTTGAATTCACTCCTTGGCTTTCAACCCAGATCCTTTTTTATCTCTCTCTGCAGAGTCCTGCCTGTCTGCTGACCCATCCTCTTCCCTGAATACCTCTGCACCACTGTGTTAGCTCGTGTCTCAAGTCTGTGCTGAACCCCAAACTCTCTGATCATCAGTGCCAGTGTTAAGCTTCTTTTCTTACACTCATCTTCACTGAGCTAACCGGCTCTCCAGGCAGAGCAAATTCAGGAATCCAGGAGCAGGAAAGTAGGTGGGAGATGATCTTGTCTAGTGGTTAGCACATGCATTTGAAACACCTACTGCCAGTTCTGCCCCATGCATACACAGGAATAGTTATAGTTTTATTTTCCTATAATGCACACTCATATAACATAAACATGAGAAATATTTTTGTTACATATTATTTCTTAAGTAATGTCTAATGAGAAGAGTAATAAACCTGACAGAGGACAAGAGTGGGAAATTCTGTCTGAATATCCCGTAGACATTTTCTTCATCAAAAGGAGGTGGTTCCGCTTTGGATTTCCATTACAGACTATGTAAAATATCACTAAAACTAAAATAGACCCTAAACAGCCACACTGAGAGGCAGAACTTCAGCGTTACTTTCTTCTCCCACGCTGACCTGACTCAGACTTCGAAGGCCCCCCTAAAGGCACAAGAAGGCAATCACTCAGCTGGTAAGAGTCAAGTTTTAGGCTGCCACATGAATGCAGTTCATGGCCCAAAGACCTTGACAGTATTCTAGAAGGTTCTAGAAGCTAAGATGCCTGCCAGGAGGTGGTAGAGGTTCAGAATAAGACACGTAAATGAAGATGAATACCTGCAAGCTGATCTCTAAGCTCCAGGTGTAGTTCATGGAGTTCTAGCTGGTGGAGTTAGTGAGATCTTTACACAGCTGACCAAATTTAGGTGTCTTAACCTGCAAACTGCCTCCCATCCTGGCTTCCTGTGGCAATGAGAATCTACATTTCTGGAGGGAATAAATATCTTTCTAACATTAGATTTACAGTAAGATTTTGTTTTGTAGACCTTAAAAAATACCCGTGGTGGCTCCTTTATTGATCTAATGTTCTCTGTCCTCTCTGTCTCTCTGTAATTCCCCTATTTTGGGAAGGTGACAAGGTTACTTCCTTTTCTCTATAGGATATGGTGAAGATAAATAAAGCAAAGGTTTTTAAGCTTTCACATACTGTAGTTCACCACAAAATACTTTAACTAGATATATGCTAAGTAAATAGAGTGTATAGCAGTTCTCATTTACAAAGATACGAAAAAGATTTTTTGTTTTAAATTTTTTAATGTACGGCCCAGAAATCCACTGCCCTATCTCCATACTTACTGTGAAAGTGTGAGAAAGAAATATGTGTTTAAAGACTCCAGTATCTCTTATTTGGTTAATGTCCTACAAGTATTTAAATGAGTCATTTGATGGCTCTGCACTTCATGATTGGTTAAGCTATTTAACATACTTTATTGCTTCTGTGATTTATTGCCTGATGAGGACACTCAAGAAAGTCTGAGAACCTCTTTGGGGTTTATTGAGCTGGTACATATTTTATGCTGATTTCAAATAAATCAATGTCTATTACAGCATAAAAAATGGGAACATTGGAAAGTACGTTGAAGAGAACTATTTCCGGAGCTTTGTGTTCTGCTTCATGCATAAAGCATGAGGGCTTCATTAACATGGAAGTATGTGCATGTGAACCTTTGGGTCCTTATTAATCATTTTGTGACTAATACATGGAGCTCAATGATTCCCATAAGCTTCCCTAAAAGAAACCATAACGTACACACTGTGTGAGATGGTTCCCCAAAGCAGCGTGTAGCTGTAATGTCTCAGACACCGCGTGTAGGAATCTCTTGATAGATGTGCTGTTCAGCATGTCCTTCCCTGCCCTACTCATTGCTTTTCAAACAAGGCCATCTAGAAATAAAGCACAGCATCACCAGTCCTCATTTTGGTCAGTGAGCACCTTGGTTGTTCACAGCCCTCAGGAGTTCTGTCATTGATTAAATGAGAGCAGAGAATCAGAAAAAACCCCCAACAAGGTGAGTTTATTCACCCAGTGACATAAGTGCTCATATGGATGGAGTTGAGGTTTCAGGATGATTAAATCACAATTCTCTTGGCAGTTATCTGTGGGCTCTGAGGTCTTCTCTGTGCACCATCCTGAGGCTGGAGAAAAACAGGACCCCTTGAATCTCTAGTCTGTGTCAAATGAGGGTAGTGGGACAAACTAGAAAAGTGTTTCCCCAATGTTTCCTGGAGTGGTCATTCCCAGTAGAGGACTAGGAGGACAATGTCATGGTGGTGCTGAATGTCCTTTCAAGAAGTCTTTTGCGATCTCTTCCAGCCTTGTGCCCTCTGCAACTTTAATATATCTGCTCTCAGCTTCATGGGCTGACCTCTGAGGAAACGTCTTGACAAGTTATATCTTCTGATTTTGGCAGATCCCTACCTACTCAATGGATGTAATAATTTGGTCAGTTTTTCACCTGGACTAATTTCACCTGAACTGTGTCTTTAGCTTCCTTACAAGAATGGTGACTGAAAAAGCCTCACTTGTGAAACACTTCAACTTTCCCCAAACAGACCTGTTTTCCTCTTTTGAAAGAGTACTAGATTGGTTTATTCTTGGCAAATACATACTGGCTGGTATTCATGTCCTTAGTATTTTCCAGGTGTAATAATTTGTTCACTTGGTCATTCCAGAATTTTTCTGGGGCTAAAATATAAACTGACTGGCCTACGGTTCCTTGGCTTCTTTTCTTGCCTCTTTTTATAATGGACACTATTTCCAATTCCAGTTTTTCACCTTTCCGCCAAAGGCTTGTCAAGGATAATTGCTAACACTTGTAAGTCTGCTTTGCCCTGTTCTTCCAGGCTGTGTCTCTTTATGCAAGCAATGTGCTGCAAAAGCAGTGGATCAGTTGCAAGAAACACTTACTCTCAGTGACCACATTCTGCTTGTTTGTTTTTTACCTCAGACTGACTCTAGTTTAGTCCCAGAGACTTCATGACCATTAGCAGCTACCAATTAACACTCCCAAAGTGCGTCTTCCTGTTTAGTTTCATTCTGAAGTCTAAGTCTGTCTGGAAAGAAAACCAGAGCACAGTAAATGGAGCTGATTAGGAGATCCTCTATAAAAGTGCATTCCCCAACCAAACTCAAGGGATGTGGAGCTGCACTCTCAGCACCCTAGACCAGAGTTCATCAGTCTCAACCAATCTGAGAGCAAATAAATCACTGAACTACTCATTGTTCACGACGTTGATCTTTTTAGGCCTTTAAATGAAAACTTATTGAAAAAGGTGTTAAATGTATCCTTGTGTCAGCATCATCTGACAATAGTTCTTCCTCTGTTGGTAATAGGCCAGGTCTCGGTTCTCTTCTTTCTCCTGATGAATCTGTAGAATGATTTCTTCACACACTCTGTGTTTACTGAAACTTTAATCTCATTTTGTGTTTTGGCTTCTTTGAGTTTATTCCCTAACGTGTTTCTGCTCTTCCCATATACTCATCCTTGTAATCTGCCCCATGTCCACTCCCACTTCCTGTGCCTGAGATTCCAAGGGCTCGTGCTTTAGCCAAGCAGCTTCCTCCTGTGTTTCCTGTTGTTTCCCTGCACAGGTGAAGAGATAATATCAGGGTATATGTTTGAACACAATGACCTCTTAAGATCTCCTGAGAGGACAGGCTGAGAGGGCTGGAGTTGATCAGCCTGGAGCAGAGAAGGCTTCAGGGAGATCTTATTGTGGCCTTGCAGTGTTTGAAGCAGGCTTTTTAGAAAGTTGGGGACAAACTTTTTATCAGGGCGCATTGTGACAGGACAAAGGGTAATGATTTGACATTAAAGGAAGGTTGATTTAGATTGGCTATAAGGAAGAATTTTTTTACAATGAGGTTGAGGCAACACTGGCACAGTGTTGGAGTTGGTGGATACCCCATCCCTGGAAACATTCAAGGTCAGGTTGGAAAGGGCTCAGAGCAACCTGATCTAGTGGAAGGTGAACCCCTCATGGCAGGGGCATTGGAGTAGATGACCTTTAAAGATCCCTTCCATTCCAAATCGTTCCATGATTCATGATTCTGTGATCCCTTCCAGCCCTTTATTTACATGATGATATGGCGTTTTTCTTTGTGATGCCATACAATAATTTAATATTGCTGGAGCATTGCTCCTTGGAGAAGTACAATCTGTTCCAGTAAGACTATTGCTTCCATGCACAAGAAGAACATGACCTTTGTCCAGACCTGAAACTGAAGACTATCCAGGATTTTCAGGTCATTCAGGAAGAAGGTAGGATGGCACATACAGCCACAAAGCTGTGTTTGCAGAACAACACTTCATACCAGGTCGTGAATAGACATGAGTGAAATTTAGCAACTGGTCTGGCTGAGGATTAAAATTTCTATGAGTCAACAGACTGGCTTTTAACCAGAGGCAGTCACGTCTAGCATCCTGCAGGAGTCGAAAACCTACTGTAGCCTTGTAAGTATCCAAAATGTTATGCAAAAGCAGAGACTTTTTTTGGTGGTGCTCTGTGTGTTTGGTTTCTTCTCTTTTCTTTTTTTTGCACAGAAGTTGTTCTGAGGACACAAAGTTCTCATCCAGAATCAGAAGTCATGGCTTGTGTTACAAGAGTACAGGAGAACTGGCAAGAAACATGGAGCCCATGAGAACAAACTAGCAGCACAATGGATTTGTAATATTTAATCAAATTTTTGATGATCACAAATCTTGCAACACATTCCAAAACTACTAAAAACGCTATACAGAAACCAGCTGAGCCAATATTTAAAGCCTTTTTAATTTAACAGAACTCATTTTTTATAGTATCCAGGATATGTTTCTGGCTTTCCTACTTGTCACATGATCTCCTGTCCAGATGTGCTGGTGTATATCTAGTAGTGGACCAGCCAAACCACAGCTCTTTCCTCCTGCTTGTAGCATGTTACTGTAATTCAACCATGCTTCTCCCAGCTACAGAAGCACTACATTAATATGTGGTATAACAACAATAACACAGGAGGGGATAAAGCTAACCATAACTTTAACTTTGTATCTAAAAAAAATAATAATAATGGAGTGACCCTATTCAAAGAGGTTAATTTGTGTGCAGGGTATAAAATCCAAATATGCAGTTGTTTTGCAAACTTCCCATTTTTCTCACCTGCAACAGAGAATTTGTACTGAGGAGAAGATTTCCTGCAGTTTTCTACAGGAAATTAGCTTCCCCCTTTGTTTAGATCCCACAGAATGCACCATGTGCTCATGGGCAGCCAGCTCAGGTCTCTTACATTTTTGCTGCCTTTTTTTTCCTCAGTGGTGGCTGCCACACAGAACAGAAGGAGAAGGGAATTCCAGGCTTGCGGGTTAATTATTAACACAGTTAAGCCTGGCAGCATGCTCAGAATTAGAAAGGAAAGGCCTGAGGGCTGATTCTTCCCTCCTGTTCACAGGATAACCCCACTGGGCCGACTGCGACCTCCCACGGCAAGGGCCATATCCACACTCCCCCATGGAAAGTTAGTGGGATTCTTATGAATGGCTCCATTAGGAGCTGGGTGGGCTGGATGCCAAAGAAATCAGTGGAGTTGCTTCTGATTTACACGGGGATAAGCATGTGGGTGTATTAAATCCGTAATCCTCGTCCCCACCGCAGCCAGGAACTCAGCGGCTGGGTTGTGCAAAGTCCTCAGAGAAGCCTCCGGTGTCACACAGCACCGAGGGCCCCATCCATGCCAAAGAGCCTTGAGGGCACTGATTCAGGGACACACCACGCATCTTAGGAGATGAGGAAAAGTGGGCCAACTCTGTCCTAAACAGTGATTTCAGCTTGTGTGCTCGTGCAGTCTCCACCACTCCAGGACCTCAGGACTTCATCTTGTAGATCTTTACTGTGCCTTTGGAAGGTGAAGTTATTTTAAAGGAAATGAGGTCCAGACTCTTCCTGCCTTGCTTGGCATGTGCAGCTTAGGTGGCAGATGAGTCTAAATGAACCAGACATCACCTGCAGTCAGCCCAGAAAGGAGGCCACCAAGACCTCACTGCCTTCTGAAGGTGACCTAGAGCTACTACACTACTTTATGTCCCTTAATTTGGCTGGCCTGGCTCGAGCCCAGAAACACAATGGGCATATTTTAAGGGTAGTGAAGCATTCCATGAGGAAGAGTTAAGTACCTAATTCCTGCTGAAAAGTGAGGAAATGATGAGACAAACCCATTTAGGTGATGTTTTCAAGCCCAGTGATCATTTCTTCACTTTTGCAGAACTGCCTTCATATTATCTGTCTCTGTCATGGAGGTGTCCTTGGCATACTGGGAGGCTGAGCAGAGCTCCCTGGATGTCACCCTCACCAGTGACCTGTCCTTGCATGAACACAAAAGACAACCAGTGGTTCCCACCACTGCTGGGCCCAGAATTAATTCCATGGTACAAAAACTCCCCTTCCTGAGCCTGAGTCAGTCTAGCTGGCTTTGGTGAACTCTCCACTCCAGGTCTTACTTCTGAAGCTGTCCTGACATGGATTTGAGTTGCTGCCTACTGAGCCAAGGAGCAGTAACCTTGGAGAAGCTTTGAGTGTCCATTTCCCCACTAACACAAATGACACCTTATCATCAAAGATAAAGCTCTGCAAACCAGGGACCAAAGGCTTTCTAAGCCCCAAATACCCCAAAGGAGAGGAGAAATAC
>VZTJ01006440.1:1514447-1581583 GCA_013397795.1 Orthonyx spaldingii | reverse complement strand
CTCTCCTCTCCTCTCCTCTCCTCTCCACTCCTTCCTGCTCTTTTATCATTACCTCTTCATCTTTCCTGACTGACCTCCATCTGATATCTTAGTTCTTGATTAACAATAAATTACTGCCTAAGCACTGATAAGAGAGGATTTATTTCTCTGTTTCCTGTGAGGAGGACTATTCTTAACAGGGATTTTTTTCTGAAGGAGAAAAAAGAAAAGACAACAACTAGGTAAAACAACAATTAGGATTTTTGTTTGGTTGGTTTTTGTTTGTTTGTTGTAGTGAAGTGACTGACATTTAGACACCTCCTGGTTCCCATTTATTCCCTTAATAAAACAATTTTTAAGAGTCTTTCACTCACCACACAGCATTAAACTTCAAGAAGGAAGGGGATTGACTGCTTTTATTATTTCATCATTGTTTTCTAGCATGGCCAGGCAGTTAGTGCTGAGAGGGTGTGTGTGTAAATATACATTATAATCACATTACAAATCACTGCCAAGCAGAGCAAACGCAGACTAAAGGACGTCTGCAATCAGAAAAGAGACTGCAGAGTGGTTTCCTGCAGTCCCAGAGTCAATGGGAAGGTACTTTTCAACTTGAATTTACAATAATTTTTATGGAAAGGTGACACCTTTAAGGTCAATGTATCCGCATCCCCATCATTTTGCTGGCACAGTTATCCCTATCTAGCTGGTATATGGAATCACAGAATATACTGAGTTGGAAGGGATTCATCAGGATCATCAAGTCCAACTCCTCGTCTCACACAAGATACCTCAAGAGTCACACTGTGTCTGAGAGAATTGTCCAAACACTTCTAGAACTCTGTCAAGGTTGGTGCTGTGACCATGTCCCTGGGAAGCCTGTTCCAGTGCCCAATCACCCTCTGAGTGAAGAATATTTTCCTGATATCCAGCGTAAACCTCCCCTGACTTAACTCCAGCCGTTTCCTCTAGTCCTGTCATTGGTGACCAGAGTGAAGAGATCAATGCCTGTCTCTCTGCTGCCCCTCATGAGGGTGTTGAAGACCCCAGTGAGGTCTCCCCTCAGTCTCCTCCTCTCCAGGCTGAGCAGACCTTGGCTGCTCCTCATACAGCTTTCCTCGAGAGCCTTCACCATCCTTGTGGCCTCGTTTGGATGCCTAAGCTGTATTGATGAAGAAACCTTTATTGTTGCCCTAAGCTGTATTGATGAAGAAACCTTTATTGTTGCATATATTACAGACAGCACACTACCCTGGGAATGTAAACTGAGGCAAATTTTGCCTTGTGCATTACCAAATCAGAATTTAAAATCCTAAATCAAGGCATGAAGCTAATGCCTTCTGCATAGGAGAATCAGGGATGGTTTGGGTTGGAAGGGACCTTAAAGTCTCGTTCCAACCCTCTGCCATGTGCAGGGACACCTTCCACTAGACCAGGTTGCTCAGAGCCCCATCCAACCTGGGCTTGGACACTCCCAGAGAAAGCTGCAGAGTTATCTGGATACAGCCAGGGTGCTTATACCTGGCGTCATGAGGGAACACTGAGCTCTCCCAGCAATTCATCTTGGTTTCCTCTTGGTTTCGCCCACTTCAGCAAATATGAGATAAAGCATCAGACATTGCCAGTAAATGATTGTTATTTGCACAAGGAAAAACCCTGCAATGCACTGTACCGACTCCACTGTTTGCTCAGCCCTAGATGGCAGAGAGTTAGACAAAAACAAATACACACACCCCAAAAGCACATCAATATCTGTCTTGTTATCATATTTACATGCTTTTGAAGAAAGTTTATAGTGCAAAAAAACATTTTCCACCCTACCTTTCTGTTCAGACAGAATGGATTTTTTTAAATAATGGGAGTCAGACGGTTATTCATGAAACACAATTTGAACTCACCATAAGTTCTTGCCTCAATTCTCATTTCTAAAACCAGTCTTGTCTCTGTGCTTAGCCATCTTATTCTAGATTTTGTGACATGGAACCATGATGCCAATAATCAGTATGATATACCCATGGAAGTGCCTGTCTCTGTTCTATCTAGGCTTCCTGGAGCCTGTTTTAATATCTCAGTTCATCTGAACCATCTGTGTTCTCAGTTGGTTCATGTAAAAGGCAGCTGAAATTGAGATATGAGTGGTTCAGATGTGCAGAGCACATCTGGTTTCAGGTGCCAGTGAAGGAATTTGTCATTGAGAGCCAAGGCCATGATAAAAGATCTCTCTTGCTACTACATAGCAAGTACTTCATAGAAACAGCTAAAAAAATGCAGTTCTTTCCCCAGAGAAGTCATGGTCCAAAGGAGGGTGTCCACCACAAATGTACATTATGGGCAGTGTGCATGGAAAATGGACAGTGGATAATAACTTTTGAGACCCTGAATGTGTCTTTTATTCATAATTTATGAAGAAACTGGAATTAAGGCTGGTTTGATATGACTGGGGTAAGAGAATACAACCATTTCTGAGAATTTAGGAGGTCTTGAGCTCTGCAGAGTAGGGTATTTTGATTCAGCAGGGCTGGGAATAGGAGAGGCAGCCTGGGAAACAGCATCAGCAAAAGCCTGGTTGTTGCTGTCATCTGCAGCTGCTTTGGTGAGATGAGGAGGTTACTTCAGACAGAAAGTCAAAGACCTTCCTGTAGAAGTTAAAGATGGTTTCTTCAGCGGTGATTTTTATTAGGATACCATTTGTTCACCAATCTAGACAAAGGAAGCATTTTATAAATTTGATATAACGAAGTTACCTCTCATAAACACAGAAATAAACTCTCAGTGTGTTCCCTTTTCTCTTCTCATCCACATCCTCACCTCACTCTCTGCTCTAGCTCCACCCCAACAGATCTCACTGGATGATGCTCAAATCACAACATCTTTCTGACAGTGGGACACAGATAACGATGCCTTCTCCTGGCAAGGCAGGCACCTGTAAATAATGCTGCTTTTGTTAACATTATTTTAATTTCCTAGATCTTCTTAGTTTATAAAAGGGAAGATGGTCCCTAAAGGTATTTCAAAGACAGCAGTCCTTCAGAGGTATTTCCTTATGCAGCATGAAGGATAGATCCAGTGAGGGTGTGAACATGTTTCAAAGGGATTAAAGCAAGGAAGTTATGTAAGGCAGGGAAAAGGATATCCCCACAGGCTCCCTGGCTCTTCCCTGAAATTGCCAGAGACTGCAATCAAAGCAAGACATCTTAGTACATGGTTTGAGAATAATTTATAAAACTTGACTTACTCCATTTATTTTTTTTTCCTATAGCTCGAACTACTTATGTGTTGTGATAAATGATCAACCAGTGTCTCAAACTGACCTGCAAAATTAGACAGGCTGGATTGGCCTGGCTGCAGACAGGCTTTCTGAAGTGCTGAGTTTGTTTTGTTTGGGCACATGGTTCAGACCCAGAAATGAGAAAAACAAAAGCAAGATCCCAGGCCTGCCACGGTTTTGACTTCTGCAACTCTTTGCTCTCTGCAAGTTGTAGGACATGGGGGAATTGTGGCTGCCGGCAGCTGATGCTCTCTTTTACCAATTCAACACAGTAACCAGCAGCCCTTGCCAGTTTGTTTTTCTGTTTGTTGAAATCCATCTGCCCAAATTTCTGAACGATGTTTTCAAAAGATTTTAACAAAGGCCTTTCGCATAGGAGTAATTTTGTATTTTGTGGACATCATCACATACAGAAATATTTTCTTGATTGAGTGTAAGTTTTGTTAAGCTCTCTCACTAAATGATATTCCTTCTTCTTCCCCACATTTCTTTTGCACTATGATCTCACTTTAGATTACTAATGCAGCCAGATGCATCCTGGATAATTTGGCTCCATATAGAGTGTCATTTCCCTGTGATCTCTCTGTTAATACAGTCGTTGCTACAGTTTCAACATTATCCAATGATGAAACCAAGACCAAATCACATCTCTGCATTTGAGAAGGACAGTTCTTCTATGAAGAGTCATCATGTACAAAAATGGCTCCATTGTACTGAATAGATACCCTGCTCTGATTTTGATGGCATTCCCAGTTCCCTTCAGGCATGTCCTCATGATGCTGGTCAAACCTGGCTGGAAAATCCTCCCTGGCACAAGCATGGTTTGAGGAACTCAGTCCCACTGGCTGTTGAGGGTGTTCAGAGCTTTACTGGTACATTGACCGATGGTCCAAATAAAGAGGAATTTTTTAAAAAGTGAAATGGAGTTGTCATAGTGGTGTGATTAAAAAGAAAACACAGGGAGAGGGGAAGTGAAAAGTTTAGGAAGTGTTAATATCATGGTATGGCATGGAGTTTCAGTAGGAATCAGGGTTTCATGCTGTTGCATACAGGTGGCCCACAAGCATGCCATCAGCTCTGACTCACATCTGCAGTGATCCAAGTCTTATGCCAGAATTTTTACCACTTGTGGTGAACAGAACAGTCGATACCACAGTGAATCAACTGCACAGTTTTTAAATGGCTCTTTCTTCCCTCCTTACTGTACATCATGGATTTGTCTGCAGCAAAAACACATGTTCTTTTAATTGAGTTCAAAGTAAGGAAGGAACCAGCAAAGGTTTAAATTACAAGTGGAAAGAGAGGAGTTTGCAAAGCGAGGCCAGTTCTGTGAACCGCTCTCTCAAATCCCCCACTCCCTCAAAAAAATGTTTTGAGTTTTTCTTGCCCCAGACTCTGCAAAGTTCAGCCCTTCCTAATTTAATCACTTAAACTCTGGTAAACTGCAAACTCCAGCATGCTCACAGCTTTCTGTAGATGGTTATCACATCTCCCTCACTCCTTGTTTAGCCAAGCTGCATACACGACATTCTTTTAATCCTTGTAAAATCAAGGCAAACCAAGCTATCAGTATTGAATGTACACAGAAATACATCTTCTCCCAAATCTATCAGTGACCCACAACCATTTATTAGCTGCCTTAGCCATCTACATAAATCCAGTAGAGGGAGGCATTACACAGATGTGGTTCTACAGCTGAGGAACTATCTCCAGGTATTTGGGGTCAATAAAATGAAGCAAGGTCACAAACAACCAAAGTTCTGTCTGCTTTAGTGGCCAGGTCAATGCGAAAAAGAGAAGAGGTTTGTAAAGGAGGGGGAAACATGCCTCCTGGGATGGCAAAAACTAATCTCCCAGTGCTCGAGGTGTTTGAGAGAGAGATGAAATTACACTAAAGGGAGGGAACTAGGGGAAAAATAATCTTTGATTTAGATGTCCCAAAAAAATATGTGGAATAAAGCTTTTCCATGAAATCCATGCATGAAATCCACAGTGTCTCATGTTGATTTATCAACTGTATTATATGAGATGCAACTCATGTAAATCCATATGTTATTTTCTCATCCATTCAGCAAAGGCCTTAAAAAAACCTCCAAAACATAGCCTTGTTATCTATTTTTCCTGTGCTTATTTCTACTCTAAACTACCTGTTTAGTTACAACTGTGGTAGCAGGAAAAGTTGTTATAAGACAGGACACTTACCCTACAACTTGTATGCTCCCATCGGGAGCCCACAGAATCAAGTTCTCATTATGAACTCTATTTTCACCTCCCACATTGTGAGCACTAGAATAGGGAAAAAAAAAAAAAAAGGCTTCTGGCCTGTAAAAATATAGAATTTCTTCCTTAGGAGAAATGAATTGAAAACCAATTTTCAAGGAAGCAAAGCTTTCTATCAGCAGTACTGTTATTTTTTGTTATTGGTTTGAATGGCTTTAGCACCTGGAACCTTCATTTATGCTGAGGATTGTGCATTGCTGCCTGCTGCAGGCTAATCCAGGGGAAAAAATTCTGCTCTAAATCAGCAAAGGAAAGGAGCATGGTTTGCTCCCATTTTACAGATCGAGACCTGGTAAAAGAAGATGTTAAGACACTTGCCCACGTTTATGCTGCCAGCAATGCAACCCAGATCTCTTGAGTTTGAGTCCAATGCTTTAACCACAAAACCCTCCTCTCTCCAGTTTCAGTGTTTAATTAATGATGATGATGTCTGCAGCTTCCTCTTATCAAGCCATCCTTTCATCAATGATGGTATTGTGGTTATTTCCCTGCCATGTGTGTGGCTGTCTTCCAGTTATTTTACCAGCTCCTGAAACCATGTTCACAAGTTTAGAATTTACTAATCTTTCCCAAGTCCCTTCTTAAATGTGAAGCTGAACTCTGCTTTCAGTGCACACCGATTTTATGCCACTGATGAATGTAAAGCAGTGATGGTAAAACCTCCTGGGATACGTGGATTAGCTGAGGTTTCCAATACCATCTCTGCTGCCTCCTGAAATGTGAGGTACCATTCTTTCCTCCTATCACCAGTTAAGCACCTTAGGTGGTTTTACCAAGGAATTTGAACATCATTAGCGTGGCCTGTGAATACCATTAAATGGTCCTTCATGCCATTTCTAGTTGAATTGGGAAATAAATGTCACTTGGTCCTGGAGGTTTTTCAGGTTTGGGGGGCTTCAGGTTTTGTCCCCTATTATGGCAAGTCCCCTTATTCCACGGTTCCATAATATTTATCCCTCTGCTTTATGAACATCAAGGGAAGAGCTTTGAAGGGTTTATTTGCCACCTGCACCACTTTCCTCTTGTTAAAACAGGACTAGGTTCATGACACAGACCTGGCGCAGGACCAGTTGTAGACCCTTCCATCAGCTCTGCATCAAGCTGAATGAACTATACAGCATGTCAACAACATTATTTTTACTGATCTTGCTTGGAGGTAATCAAAAGATATGACATTAACGTAAGTGGCTTTGTTTCAGTATCCACCTTATCTTACTTTAGCTGACCTTTTCTTGGATAATTCTGCTGTTTGGGGATCTGGTAAGAACATGCTTTTGTCAGGCTGCTGGATTAGAGCGTCATTGTAGATCCCTTCCATTTGAAATATTCTATTCTATTCTATTCTATTCTATTCTATTCTATTCTATTCTATTCTATTCTATTCTATTCTATTCTATTCTATTCTATTCTATTCTATTCTATTCTATCTCTTGATGAAATTAAAAATAAAATGAGCAAGCTTCATTCCCACATACGATAAACTGTGTGTTCACAGGGATGCTTTTGCTTGTGGCTGACATTATCTTCATGTGTATCACCAACATGTAATTCTCTATGTTTTGTGATTAAAAAGAAGCAGAACAGGACTTAAAATTATTGAGTGAAGTCCCCACAGCTGCTGTATGAATAAATAAAGCAGGCCAGCACTTGAGTCCAGTGACAGATCCCACAATGGCACAGTTCAACTCACCTCCAGAGCAGAGCGGCCACATCCAAAGAGTCTGTTGGGAGACATCCTTGATCCACACCAGTAACCAGCGCTAACTGCTCCTTGGCATGATGCTAGGTGGCCTGGACAGAAGTGATTCTGCATTATACACTAACAGTTTATCAGTCTGAAAAGTCATATGCCAGGGCCTGTGCCCATTCCCTGCCTCTTTCCATTTACTTTAAGATTAAAGCAACCATGATCTAGAAGGATCTGTTTTGTTGTCCATTGATGGTTAGTTTAGGCAGTTAACTCAGATGGAGCCATATGGATCATGTGGATCGCTACCCTCATGCCTCACTTACAGGGAGAGTGAAAGCAGCAAAATATGTGAAACCAACAATAAACCAAGGTAGGGAGAAGTGAAGAAAGTGAGCGAGTGGCATCTTGTGAAGACATTGGTCCTCTGGAGATGTTTGGATTCATTTTGAGGTCTTCTGGCCAAGACAGTGGGAAATCCAGTGTTTCCTTTATCAACTCACCACTAGTAGGTTTTTTTCCTGAATTAGTGCCATTTAATTATTAGATTCTATGTTTATGGATGGGAAATACTGGCTAGTGTACCTGTGGGAAGTGTTTGGTTTCCTAAGGTTTCTGGGCTATTTTTTCTGAGCAATTTTGTGTTGTAATTTTAAGAAAAAAAATTTAGACACTCAGTCTGGCCTTCATTGCTGCCAACAACACCTGGCAGGCTGGTTACACATACAGAAAACCTCATCTGTCATCAGTCAAAAGTCAATCCTGCAGTCCATGTTGGGGCAGAATTCCCACCCAAGGCACTATAAAACCCTCAGGAATAAGGAAGACTGAACTGGAATCTTATTTTGTTCAGGTTCATCTCTTATTGTGTTTTGGTTCTCATCCCTTTTGACAGAAAATAAAATTCACTGTAGTTGACCATTTGAGCATCAGCCTTTGCCTAGGTCTGAGACTGGCACACACCCAAAGTTTCAATCAAAGCCAGAAGACTAAAGGAGAGGGAGAGAAAGAACAATCCTTGTAAAGACCCTGTCATCCAATTTTGCAATGTTCCAGAGAAGGAAAAAGTTACCTACAGACCCCTGTGGTTACCAGCTTATACCTTGAAGCATGAAATTTTATTACCTTTCTCCTCTAACTGATCATCAAATAATCCTACTGTTTTTTAACTCCTCTTCTGCAGAAGGCATCCATCTGTCTTGCTTTGTCCTTCATATGTTTTTTTTTGCACTTTTATTTGCATCTCTTGAGAGTCCCAGTTTAGCCTCAATGCACTGCTGCTTAGCAGTGCTCCTAACACTCAGACATGCGTTAATTGATCTTTGGACATGCTCTCCTTCCCTATCTGCTTCACTGATTTGTTCCGTTCAGTTTCATCCAACATGTCTCGCATCAGATTGTGCGGTAATTTCCTCTGCTGAAGTTCAGCATCCTTTGTGTTTAACTCCTGGGTCTCTCCATAGTTCTAATTACAAACCTGGAGGATTTAGCTGGAATTTTAATGGCAATATAATGGTAAGCCTAGAGCCAAAACAAGTACTCAGTATTTTGGAATTGCCATGAACTGAGAGGCAGACTAGGCAGCAGGCTTTAAACACAAATGTGCAAAAAACATTTAAGGAGACTTAACTTAAATTCCTTCTTTTCTCCTTGACCAACTCATTTTATTAGGGAAAGTTTAATTTGTTAAATTGAAATGCTCAGACATTTTAAAGAGAAAAGACTCCAAAAATGTAGTGTGTATTTCATGCCAAAACGTTATTCCAGAGTTTGCCACCCATTTGTGTTTCAGTAGAAATACTTGCCTCCCACTCCTTGGCACTGGCTCAAAACTCTTTTTCTCAAAGGAGGTGCTGAAAAAGCATCTGAGTATTAATTTGTCTTTTGTGGGAGGTTTTAGTGTTGTTATAAATCACTATAAATCACAAATCAGGCTTTAAATGGGTGACTACATAAGCCGCTCTCACTGCGTAAGGCTGTGAAAATGAAAAGCTTAAAGCAAATGTTATCTTGATGTGTTGTACTTAAATTGCCTCTAGCAGACTTCGTGGCCTGGTTTTGCCAGGGTCTGACCTGCTCTTCCAAGTGGTGAAGGGAAGTGTGGTGGGCACTTCCTCCTACAGTGACGAACGTGATTCAAAACTCCGTTTGTCAAATTAAAATGCTTCAAGTCCCACTTTGGAATTTGTTGGACAGACTTTTTGTAGGGATCTCATATCTTTGCAAGCATTACTGGTAACTCACCCAGTGCACAATCTGAATTTAAGATCTTAAGCACCAAGACAGCACTTCTTGTTCTGATAAAAAATATGTGTGATTCCATACGTACAGATCTGAGTGTTTCAAAACCCCAGCCAGAGACTTCGTAACACCCTGTATTTACATGACATTTTTCATTCTGAGGTATTTCTCTGAGTCTGGTACACCAACCATGTGTAGGTAATTATCAGTAATCATCACTAATTGTTTTTACAATTCTTTTTCCATTTTGGCACCAACTTTGAAACGGCAGCTTAACATGAGCTCATCTAAACGTAGACTTTGTGAAGACAACATTTCTGAATAGGAGCTGTATGGGGAGTCCAATGAGACAAAGCGTTCCAAGTTGGAGCGTGGCCAGGACACCAAAGTCATTGCTAGAAGTCATGGGATCTTTAATGCCCACAAAGTGGTCAGGACCTCCACTGAGTTTTATGAGTGTAATGTCTCACCCGAAGAACAACTTCTTCAGCAGCACAGTACCCCATTGTATTGCACTGGACTCGTTCATGTGCAAGGAGAAGAGTCCCATTCACTGAACCCCTCATGCCAGCGCGTCCGGCTGACCAGACTGTCTTAGTGTGTCTTCCAGCCCAGCAGACCACCTGTCTTGGCTCACCACATGTGGCTGGGCGCCAGTGGGAGATGGCAAAGCTCTCAGCTTTCTCAGATAAAGACATTTTTGGGGCCTCATGGGATTTGTCCATCTCTACTGAATTTTGTTCATACCTTCGTGCTTCAGCTCAACAGTTTGCAAAGCAGAGGGGAATCCAAACAAGGGTTGGAATGCTCTTCCTTTGGGCCTACAGCAGTCGGGGTTGGTAACCCAGCGATCCGGGCGGTCCAGTGATAATCGACTACTGAGAAAACTCACTGAATCCACATGTCCTAGCACTGCCTAGGTCAAACTGCCTTTTACCACATGGGGCCGTACTTCAGGTGACTTAAATACACTTGAAAAGCTGTTGACATTGCAACTGCCTTCCCACCTTCCCTGGTAATGCAAATTCATCTCTTTCTGTCAGTGTGTCGATCCTGCTGTGAGTTTAGCCAGGCAATGCTGAACAGGCACAATTTCCATAGGACAAGAACTCTGTGCAGCCCAGCATAGGTTAAAATATAGGCTTTTTCAGTTTCCTTTGCCATTTACAGTTAGCCACAGGACCCTGCTGCTTGGTTCCGTGGCTTTTGAGAATTTCTCTGGCTTCATCCACCAGTCTTATAGCAGCCTTGTGCAGAAAAGAGGAAGACAAATTGAAACCTTTAGATATGTGATGAATCTGTAGAGTTGTTTATGCCAAAGCAACTGCAATAATTATGGGACCAAATTCACCACAGACAGTTCAACTCACTCTCCCAAGTCACTGCTCAGGTAGCTTATCTTTGCACGCTATCTGTGGGATGAAGAGTGAAGGCTGTGCCATCATTTTCTGCAAAGGAAAAGGTGAAAAATTGCCTTTTATTTATTTAAATAAAAACAGCTTTTAAAGATTCTCTGGTGGATTACACAAAGGTTATGTACTTGTGTACATAACTGATTTTTCACTGATACCCAGCCAGAGACAGGTTCTGGGAGCATGAATAACTGCATAGCTATGGCTATGAATCTAAGGAAGTTTTAGGCTAAAAAGGTGTGGACAGTAGAAGAAGTAGAAAAACAAGCAGATTGGATGCTAGCTTAGTCTGAAATTCGATTTTAGATATCTAAATCCTGTTGTGGTTGAGATTGAAACTGACACAATTCTACCCGAAGAACATAAACATCTAAAACATGGATGGATCTGTCTTAGCGGGCATTGCTTCCAGAAAAGGTCTGGAAATCACGGAGAATCATCTGAACATGAGCTAACCACGATAAAACACAAAGAACAGACTCAGAGCTTGGATTGAAATAAGAAATTTGTGAGTAAGAATAGAAAGTGTACGTAGTGTGGTTCAGGACATGGTAGAAATATTGTGGGTTGATTTTTTGTCTTTTTTTTTATGGCTTTTTGTGTCTGGGTCTGGTCTCCAGCCTTCCACAGTGAAATTGAATTTCAAGAAAGACTCATGTGTGACATGTAATTAGCTTTTAAGACCTGTGATGGAATTTCTTCACTGGAAAATCAAAACATTTGGGTATTATTTTTTTCAAAGAAAATTCTTACCTCAAATACAGGTCTGCATTAGAAAGGCAACAAAAAACTCAAGAGGCACTATAGGCTGTAGAGATAATTGTGGATTTCCATGCCTCCAAAGTCCATGGAAAAGGGAAATCTTGGGTTTCCTGCTGTCAGAGGACTACACAGAAGTTATGCAGAAGTCTTCTGTATAGTTATGCACATCACCGGTATGAAAAAGAGAATTCCTGGTATTAAAAAGGAAATCTGCCTTGGACACACTGTCACTGGTATGAAAAGAGGGCCAAAATTATGTTTTTGCAGCACCAACCTCAACATCCATGCTTCATGTTATCCATTTACCCAGGTATTTGATAGTTTGTGGGAAGGAGGAAGTAGAGGATAGAAAGAAGTAGGAAGGGAGGGAGGGAAGTAAAATATTGTTGATTTTAATTTTTGCTATGGTTTGTTCATTTTGGCATGTGGGAGGTGGAATAGCTCCTGGCTTTTCTTTTATTGTGATTATACCTTTAAATGTTGGCAAACACACCTGGAGCTGACAATAGGCATTTTTCAGTAGCACATTGTTATGAATAAAACTAAAAATAAAATAATGAAGCTAAACAGAAAACTGAGTGTGTGGTTATCTTAAAGTGACACCCTAAGGCCTTACTGTTGTACTCTCAAACTGCATAAGCATGTCACCCTGGCAACAAACAGATAAAAGAACAAAGATATATATTTACATTTTGGAAGGGAGGAAACCATTTGTAGGGCTAATTCCTGTGGTCTTTCTGCAGGTAGAAGTCCTGAGCAGTTTTATCTGAGTAAGATCTAAATAAAGACATTAGGGTTTGGCCTGCCATAATATCCTGATTCTGTTCTTTCCTCTACCACTTAAAAAACAAGTCAAAGTAAATACCTATGGAATTATGACTGCCTGAAATAATGTACAGGAAGTAAGAGTGTAAAATAAGGAATGCTTTTGGGTGATAAATATGTTCTTGAATGGTACATATCAACTAAATTCTGACATATGCTACATGTTCAGAGATGCAACACTGAGGCTGCTGTTTTTAGTTCTGTAAACGTATGTCTTTATAAGAAGTATTTGTATAATAGTTGTCTATACTTTTATTCATATATTCATGCACATGCTAACATACACAAGCATGCACATTAATAAAATGTCATTCCTCAGAGGCTAAGGCGTCTTTGCTTAAGGATTTTCAAAGGCAAAAAACTCTTGAGTGTTTAACCCATACACAGATTCGAAAGCAATTTCAAAGACCACATTGTTTTTTACACTGGTTTGTTAAAATCTATGGGTCTCAGTTGGTTATTTCATGGTAGTAACTCAAAAACCAAGACAAAACTGAGTACATGTACTCATTGACTTGGAAGCTGTCCCAGACTTGATGAGTATAAAAGATGAAAGCCACTTTTCTTCTTGCTTTCTCTCAGATTGCTATTCGTACAAAAATTCTAGGTTCACTCATAAGTCCCAGAGATGTGGGGGCATTTCCGCTCAGCAGACCGACACTGCATGGGCTGTGGCAGTGGGGAAGAGGTGTTTTCTTTGTGAATCTTTGGTTAGAAGTTACAACTCTTGAGAACGGTGGACAAATGCAAACTACCAACTGCTGATGCTATGCCAGCTGTCTTTTCCCAGTGTGCAGGCTGTCACAATTTCATGGTGTTGAGTCATTGCTTCAGTAAATAATTTGGGATATGAAGAAAGGAGTTAGAATGACACTGGAGATAGAAGCCAGTCTTCCATTGGACATACTCAGGCATACTTAGTCTTCTAAGTTTGGGAGGGTCCTATATAAGACAGAAAATGTGCCTGAATACACATTGTTAAAGATGAATTTGAAAATTATTTAACTCACGTTCAAAAAAAAATATTTAATATGTGGTTTATTTCCTTAAAATGGAGTTTATTTCACTAGAGGTGAGTAACAGCGGTGGTTAGACTGCTGTGAAGACAATACATTTCAGAATGTTGGGGGTCCTGAGAAGTGGGCAGTCATATTTTTGGTATTTATTGCTTTTCCTTAGGAAATTAATCCTGAAGAAAGAGTCTCTGTTTCCGAGCAATATCCTGAAGAGCTCTATCTTCACGTTCCTTATTAGCAGGTGGTATCTGGCTCAAGACCACAGGAGAAGAATTCAGCAGGTGGTCTTGTGAGGTGACTCATATCACTTCTGCTTTCTGTTTGTAAGAAGAAGTGAGGGAGGTTCTGCAGAAGAGCAGCACCTACCAGGAGGGGCTGTGCCAACAGGAAGCAGTACCAGTGACTCAGTGGGTGGCACGCTCTCCATCTGAGCTGGTGCTGCTCCCAGTCATCACCCCAACTGATGCTAGGAGAGGTTGACAGGTAAAGATAGCATCTTTCAGACACAGGAGACAGATAATAACCTGAGTTCTCATGATCTGTTTTCTTCTCATTATGATTTTGTATCTTATTTTACTGTTAATTTTGGGAACTGAGGCTTCTTAGACTTAACAGTTCACTGACAAAATCAAGTTTAGCTACAGGAGTCTACCAGGCCACACAGTGAACATCACAGAATCACAGGATGGTTTGGGTTGGAAGGTATCTTAAAGATCACCTCATTCCACCCCTCTGCCATGGGCAGGGAAACCTTTCACTATCCCAGGTTGCTTCCAGCCCCGTCCAGCCTGACCTTGGACACTTCCAGAGATGGGGCAGCCACAGCTTCTCTGGGCAACCTGCGCCAGGGCCTCACCCCTTTCACAGTAAAGAATTTCCTCCTAAATCTATTCTAGCTTTACTCTTTTTAAGTTTAAAGCTATTACCCCTTGTACTGTTACCACATGATCTTGTAAATACCTTCAGCTAGACCAGGTTGCTCAGAATCCTGTCCAATATGACCTTGAGTGTTTCCAGGGTCAAGCCATCTACGACTTCTCTGGGGAACCTGTTTGCAGATATCCAGATATTACTTTCTATTCAAGAGGCCTCTACTCTGTATCATGACTATATACATATAATACACACCTCAATGGAAAAATAAAAATATACTCTTCAGATCCTTGTTCAGATCTCTTATGAGGAGAAGATCATATTGAAACGTGCTTTTTTTCTTTCCCTTTTATTCCATTATTGGACTTTTAATATTTAAACGGGGCTTTAAAGAAAGACAGGGCCAGTAGCAATACAAGGGGTAATGGCTTTAAACTAAAAGAGAGCAGATTCAAATTAGATATAAGGAAGAAATTTTTCAGGACGAGGGTGGTGAAACACTGAACAGACTGCCCAGAGAGGTGATAGAGGCCCTGTCCCTGGAAACACTGAAGGACGTATTGGACAGGGCTCTGAACAACCTGGTCTGGGTTAAGACCTCTCTGTTCATTGCAGCAGAACTGGACTAGATGACCTTTAAAAGTTCCCTCCAACCCCAACTAGTCTAATAATTCAATAATTGCTACTGTAGAGACAAATCCTCCATGTTCACTGAAATTTCCACTTTAAAGCAATGTAAATGAAGAAACTACCAACAGAGAGGGGGATGTCTGCGATTTCCAGGAAATATCAAGAACCTCTCAGATAATTTTCTCTGTTGTGAAGAGACAGACTTCCAGGTAGCACAAATTTCCACTGCTTCCTAGAAATCAGCACAACCATGGGAACCCTACGTCGTGGCTTTCTGTAGAAATGAATGAAATATTCAGATAAATTCAGAATATCTTTATCTAATGCAAATTAGATTGGACACCTTGACTTCGGTGCAAATAATTTATACTTTTTGTACTTTATTATACCTTTCAATCATTAAAAGTGCTCTAAAAAGAAATCTCTAAAAATCAGAAATATTCCTTTAGAGAAGAGTGAGTGTAAAAAATGCCTAAAGATGAAGTTGATGAAATAGATCTTTACATGAACACAATACAAAATAAATATATATATAATATATATAATATTCTTATATATATAAGAATTATTAAGCTGGAATAGCTCCAAACTGTTTTTTCTTTTCAGAATGGATATCTGGGATGTTTTTGTTCACATCTTGATAATTTTTATTAGGCGATAATTTATAGGCCAGCTCATGTCAGCATAATCCAAGTTTCATACCATTTCTTCTTTTTTGCTTAGCAGTGTTGTATTTATTGGCCTGTTAAGTTTCATTTCAGTGAGGTGCAGCCTGAGCCAACAGAACATAACTCTGAAAAACTCCTGCAAACAGGGTCTCTCCCTGCACTTTATACTCCCCCTCATGCTTCATATTCTCATAATATATTAAAGGATTCTAGTGTCACCTTCCAAGAAATATCCAACTTTTGCTCATAAATAATTTTTAGCAGTTTTGACTTTTCTAAATATTTGTGTGGGGTTTATTTTTTTTTTTATTCCCACTTTGTCTGACAAAATGACAAGTTGAGGGGCAAAACCTGATTGACTGCCCCATATTAGACATTTCACAACTGTCTAAGCATAGCTCAGATGTCACCAAACCCAGCCGTGAGGCCTCTGTGGAGTTCAGCAGGTTATCATTTTCCTACTGTTTGATTTGTGGTTACTCTGCTTCAGTAACTGTAAAGAAATTAGTTCCCGGCTAGACAGGAACTGGTAAAACGAAAGTGGTGTTTATGGAGGTGTTACTGACAGGGACAGATTTTTTCCCCTGTAAGTGATATTTGTCGTGTCTTGTCCCAGTGCGTTTTCTAAAGTCACTTCTAAAGTTACCTCTAATGACTCCATTGACCTTTTTTTTTTTAACACATAGAAGTAATCACTTTGCCTAGAAGCTTTTTTCAGCCATTTCTTCTTTGCATTTTCATATCTATTTTTATGGTCTGTAGTCAGCTTTCAGTGAATACAGAGCTGGTTTGCTCCTCTCTTCCCTGAAGCTGCTCTTTCACTGTTAGATGCCCCTGCATTCACGCACACACCTCGCACAGAGAGGAAATAGATGTGAACTGAGGCTGCAGAGATACAAACTGCTGAGGCTGACAACAAGAAAAACTAAATCCAGCTTGCACAAATGAAGTCTGTATCAGAAAGTTACACAGCTCCTCCAGCCTCATTCATGGTACACTGAATTTGTCTTATAACATAACTATTATTTTTTCAAAACATGTGTTTTCAGGGCCATATTTAAACTAAGAATAAATACAGATTTTCCAGCAAAGGCACAGAAAAAAAGACCTTTCATTATCTTGCCTATATTTTCAACCAATTCCTGCTCAAACAATAAATAAGCCAAAAAGGGAGGTATTTTTCTCTTCTATGGAAATGTTGATATTTTGAATTTTTTTTTTAAAGGAGATAAAAATACTCAGACACAAAGCTCACTGAGTTTGGGCATATCAAACCATTCTTCTGAGAGGAAAAAAAATCAGTTCCCCAAGTTACAGCAAGATTTCTTTTCATTTTACTCTAATTAGTTAAAATTTGTAAAAAAACCCTCCACGCTCTTAAATCAAAACAAAACAAAACAAAATAAAACAAAACCCTTATGATACTTCATTTTAAAAAATGACAGAAATGTCATTTGGAGTATAAGCTCTTTGAAACTTTGGGTGAACTTGCAATGAAACTGGCTCTTCCTGCAGAACTTTATGGCTCTTAGTGAATCAATTTTTTTTTTAAAGAAGATTTATACAAAAACTTTGAAGAACTCTACCAGAAGACCATTGATGTTTAAACATACAGGAGTCAAGAATAATAACTGTTCCTCATTACTAGGAGTCACATTTGCTTTGACCAAAGCAAACCCATTAATAGCATTCAGCTATTCCTTGGCTCATCCAGTCCAATTCAATAGGGAAAATGAGGACATGAGAGTTGCATTGTAAGCTGGTTTGACATCTGAAGTTCAGCTCCTTGCTCTAAAGCCTCCTGGTTTGGTGCTGGGTGTCTGCTGCTGTGACAGCTGTCACATGGGCATCACTAAGTGCTCAGAAATTCCAGCTCTCCATCAGGTTTCTGTGTAGCTTGAGCTTGTCTCTGAAGCAACTCAGTGATTTCTGACCATGAAAAGCACTGTCATATAAGAAGAAATTAGGAGAAAAAAATGCAAAGAATAGTGAAGTTGAAGAAGTCCAGTTGAAAATTACCTGATTTCATGCACCCTGTGGTCCCTGGGTAGCCAAAGGTCCCAGCAAGACCAACCTATGCCTCATAGACCTCAGTGAAGAAGCCTGGAGGTCAGAGCTCTGCTGTCCTTTGCATCCTGAGGACTGGCTTTTTGGGAAGAGTTCCCAAGCAGCACTGATGTGGCGGAGAACAGGAGTCATGTACTCTACACCATACCCTTGCAATGATTGAGTCAGAGAAATTAAAGATGGAAAATGCACTTAGGTCACTTAGTTCAATCCCCAACTGTTTAAAGGTTGCCCCCTACAATGTGTTCTTCATTGCTTTGTCTAGTCAGCTTCCCCCTTTTCCCTGGGGGGACCATTCCACGTAGTAATAGACCTCATTGTTAGGAAAATTTTCCTGATGTTCAGCCTAAATTTTCCTTGGCTCACGTTCATCCCACTACTTCAGTTCAAACCTCCTAGTCAGCTCTTAACTTCTCACCACCTCAGGCCCTTTTCTTCCATCGAGGAAACAAATGAGTCTGATCGGGTAAAGCCCTGTGTGTTTAAAAAATAATGACATCCTTACCTCCCAAGAGTGATAGTCACTACAGAATTAACATTAAATGTGCAAATTGCCTTACTTTATACGGAACAAATGAATAAGCCCCTGGAAGCTTTAATCACTTGTCCATTGGCATGGCTTGAAAAGTCCAACGTCTACCACCATTTACTAAAACACATGGAGCCAGGTCCCACCTGGAACAGATCAAACTGCCCTGGTTGGTCAATCTCATGGGAATTTACATCACCTAAAAGCCTGTGAGTTCCCTTCCCAATCAAGGTTGGGAATACAGTCATATACCACCTTACTGCTGACATATGTCATGGACTGTGGGACACCAGACTGGTGTCATCAACACTTCCACTACTTTGACGAATCTGGGAGGACCTGTGGGGTTTAGATTTTCATGCACATATAGTCAAGTTAACTGAAGAATCCACTGTGCTCTCCTAGCAGAGCCACATGAGTGTCTGATGTTTTGGTTCTGCTGACAGGGAGAAACAATGTCATTTTCTATTGACCCAAAATAAATACTGTCAAAAAATTTGAGGAAATGAGTAAAATAGCAATGCAGAGGGAGCAAAATGCTTCAATTATTTCTTGAACTACTGTCGTGACTTGATATCTTTAATAAAATAAATATTAAGAAATAGAAACCATCTTTGGCATTTTTCAGACTTTTTCAGAAGCCTCTTATTTTTGTTTTGTGACAAAAACAATTTGTTGCCATCACCATGAATCACCAAGGGCTTCAACTGGTGGAAATCCACAATTTTCTGTTCAAAATATGTTTTGAATTACAGTTATAAGTAGTAAGCTCTTCATGAAGGCTGTTCCAGTAAGTCTTCTCTCTGAATAAAATGAGATTTCAGCCAAAGTTCAAGATAAATGGGAAATCCAGGCTGAGTGGTACATGGGAACGATGTGGATCAAATCAGATGTTGACATTATACGATGTACAGCAAGTGTCTGGGAACCACTTCCACAAGAAAAAGCAGTAGTGAGAAGTTACTGTTTCAGCCTGGCTTATTTTAGAGACTCTGCAGCAGAACCTGACAAGGGGTTGTGGTGCACTTCTGTCTTCAACTTCTACACAACTGAATTCCTCTTTGTTGAGAGGAAGATTTTGGTTTCGTGATATTGCTTGTTATTAATAATTACCTTGTCCTGTTGCGGTGTTTAAAATCCCTTTCCATGCTAAGCTTAGCATGATGGCAGAACAAAAACATATTCCTTGTTCTGAAAATGTACAGGTTAAGTGTAAAATGGGGAGGGGGCAGAGAGCAATCAGGATTATGGAGGAGCAGATGGACACCTTTGCTCAGTGCTGCAGTCCTGGCACACCCAGGAGAAAGGACGGAGTCTCATCTTTTCATGCCAGGCTGGATGGGGCTCTGAGCAACCTGGTCTTGTGGAACGTGTCCCTGCCCATGACAGGGGATTGGAATTGGATGATCATTAAGGTCCCTTCCAAGCCAAACCATTCTGTGCTTCTATGACATCTGAAAACCCAGAGTACATCACCTTTATTTCCTGTAAGACCAGTACTAATTTCCTTGTGTCCTACAGCCTAACTCTTTATGGCTAAGCTGAGAGCAGAGTTTCAGTGTCTGTCAAGAGAAGGAAAAATTCCTTGTGGCAGATGGCCAGAAAGACCTGAAAAGTAGAAAATATGGTTCTTTTTAACTTTCAAAAGCAGTCTCCCAGCTCAGTCATGACTTGGAAAGACCCTTGTCCAGGTTTATACAGCTCCTGTCACTTTGGGAGCAGTGCTCCCTGCCTCGGCGTTCCTCTGGCACAGTGGGCTCCACAGCCAGCCGGGGCTGGGCAGATCCTGCATTTCTATTGCATCCTTGGGTGATGTGAGCAGAGGGTCCCCAGCCCATGGGATGAGTATGGATATGTGGCTTTGGTCCCTGGCTGGGTGACTCAGTTGTCACCTCCCAAGCACAGCCATGCACCAGCACAACCACTGCACACACAGCCCAGGACAGGGACAGTCAGGGGCACAGGGTATCCTTACCCACACTGGGGGTGCAGCATCCTCTGCCCTGCGGCATCCAAAGAGGATCTCTCACCAGGATGGCAGCTGTGGGCTCAGGATACAGCCCTGTGGTTATGGATGCAGCCAGTCCCTGGCACAGGTGTCCTGGTTTGTCGTTCACAGGCTGAAACAAATTGAACAGAAACCCAAAGAACTCTGCAAAATGCTGTAGTGAAAGGTCAGGGAGGAAGCTGGAGGCATAGAGCCTATGGCTTTGTGGGCAGAGATGGGTGTCCACAGGGGCATCTGGCAGAGGGTACCTGCTTTGTGCTTCCCAGACAGAGCTGTGATGGAAAACCATCTTGTCTGGAGGAGGGAGCTCACTCCCAGGCTCTGAGCTGCCAGCTCGCAGCTGGGCTAATGGGAAGGAATGCACTCCCCAGCAATGCTTCTTTATAAATTATTTTTACTGGGGGATTTGAGTGTCATTACAGTGAATGTGTGTACAAATATTGGAAGAACAATGTGTGCTAGAGAAAACAAAGTGAAAAACCACCCGGCTTCCTATTTCTCCTGGGTAAACCTGTGATTTCTCCCACCTTCTTGAGTTGCAGTCTAATACAATATTGTACAGCCTGCTGCCTCCTTAAATAATTCCTGCTGGAGTAGCAGACACTGAGTACATCACTCAAACCCTATGAAGTTATTTAGCTTTCAGTTCCACATCCTGAGGAGTTAACTCTCTGGGAGAATGGAATGACTTGGATGTTTCTCTGGGTGCTCTCCTGGCACAGGATAACTCCTGGCATGGGACTGGAGCTGGATATTTCGTGGAGGCTTCCAGTTTTACTGTCAGTCCTATTCTCCTGAGCTCCCATTTCCCCTCTTCCTGTTCCTCACACTTCTATTGTGATTCAAATAAATGTGATATATTAATGTTTCTCTGGTTTAAAATGAACTGCAATTACTAACAGAGGATTTATTTCATTTACTTCCAGCCACCTAGAAGACAAGCATCTGGCTTACACGAGTCATCTGCAGTGTGGGGAGAGGGATGGGCATAGTCAGCAGTCAAATGCCTTCCTACTTATTATAAATACCATTTTTAGGCTGAGATGAGCAACATGCTGTAAGCCCATGGTTGTAGAGGAACTACAAAACCAAGGTTTGGATAATTCAGGTGTGGTGACTGGAAACCCACCCTCAATATTTGTTCAGAAAGAAACTGTGAGAGGTGAGATGAGATCAGTGTGTTTGGGATTTTGATCAGGGGACCACTAGGGGTTGTGTTGATCACAATGCTGACTCTAACAACCTGGACTCCAGCCTTTAAATTTTCTCATCCAGAGTGCTCAGGGTTTTTTAGTAGAAAAGCAAAGCATCTATCAATTTTAAAAGACATCTTGCCCTATAAATTCCTGCCTTGGAAAATAACAGGGCTGTGGAAGGGGAAGAAGAAGGAGAGACTGAAGATGTCGCAAGACAGAGAAGGCCAGCAGGGGATTTTTAATATTTTAACAGCCCCTGGAGTGTGAGATGATGAGGTTATTTCTGCACAGGACTTTGAAAACTCACCAAGGCACTGTAACTTTCAGCCCCCCACTCTTTGAGCTGAATCAAAATTAATAATTTAGAGAAGAAAGTCTCTTGAACTCTTTGCCATGGGTTATGTGTCTCTGCTGTGTTGGATCAACCTGGGCTTATCATTCCCACAGGTGCTGGGGGCCTGTGGGGACACAGTGCCAGCTCTACTGGGGTTTCTGTCTTTCTTCAGCCATTCTGCTGTCACTTACAGGGGCTTTAGGAGACTTTATTGTTGTAGGCTGAACTCCAAGTTGTGACTGGCACCATAGCACATGTGGAGCAGCAGCTCAGGAGTGCCAGTGAAGCTGCTGAGCACACAGAGAGCGGCAGCAGGGCTGATAGCTCCGAGCTGGATGGGGATGGTGGCACGTGAAAGCCAAGAAGGGCAAATAAAACCTGAGACAGACTCAACGTTTTGCCAGCAAAGCGATGCAGACAGAGTAACCACTTCTTTCTTGCAGGTTTAAGTGGTTTAATGAAGTTGAGGGAGTAATTCCCAAGGGACACGAGTGTTGAATGCACTGAGTAGAAAATAATGAACTTTGCTGATGAGCAAAGTCCTGTGGGCAGGACCCCTCTTAGCACATCTGGGAAACCTCTTTGTGCCATGGTGGGGCTGCCCAGACGTACCTGAGCTGCGTTTTAACTCACATGAGCTTGGCACAAACCCTGCAGGAGACCCTGCAGATGGGGCATTAGAAGAGCCCTGGCTCAGGGTGCAGGGACTGCCCCTGCCCACAGACAGCCTCTGTCTGCCTCACTGGCCCCAGAGCCAGTTGCTGTGCCCTGTGAGAGCCAGCAGTGCTTATCAAGTCAATCCAAAAGCTGTCACTTCTGACTACAGGCTCTGGTCCTGCTTTGTTGTCAGGATGCCACAGGACCAGACAGCTCGGAGTGTCTGCAAGGGTGTTCAGCATCTCACATCTTTGGCTGTGAGGTCACAGAAATCTTGTTGCTTTAGGAAGAGGCTCAGGAATAGCACTTTTCCCTCCCTGCCAGTTGGATTACACTCATAGTGTCTTTGAGAATGAAGATCGCTGCCTTTGCAGCTGAATATAGGCAATTTTTTCAGACTTTTTCTGCATTTCCATGTCATGGAAACTGTTCCCAAATCCCTGAGACACCTAAATGAAGTCAGTTCTAACCTTGGTTTGTAAACCATTAGCAGCTGCACAGTAAGACTTTCTGAACTTATGGCTGCATGTCTTGCACAGAACTTGAAAATGCCACTGACATTTTCATCAGCATAAGGCCGTGAAAAGTTGCTACTGGAAAACTGCAGGATCAATCAAGAAAAACCATCAACAGTGGGAGAATATGTTATTTATTTATGACTTATGCTAAGACATGAGGCAAAGATGGTAAAAATGAAAATTATTCCTTTTCTTAAATCATAAATATTTCCCCTTTCTTTCCTGTCCATATTTCATAATGAAAGGAGGAAAAGTGATAATATTCCTTTATTTTTGCATTTTTAGTCTAAGGAAACTGCAATGGCCAAATCAAAAGCCAGAGTGTTTTTAAGCTATTCCTTTTATCTCTTTTAGTTGAAACATATTTAAACACAAACTTAAAAGGTATCATAGGACATCTATGAAATGGTTGGGGTTTTTTTTGCCTTTTTGTTAGCACACCAGAGGAAAAAAGTCTGATAAGACTAGAAAAAAAAACCATGATTGAGCAGGACAATTCCTTTGTCTTTCAGCCACAGACTCAAAAGTATGGATAGGTTTATATATAAATACATATGCAGTAACCCAAACCTCAAATTCAAATACACCTGAGCTTTGGGGAAGTTTGTATATTGATTCAATCTTTGTGGCTTAGGCTCATCTGTAACAGAAATATTTGCAAATAGACAGAATACTTCCTCTTTAATCTTATCTAGTGATCTGTCTGTTTGTCTGGGATTTTCCTAGAGATGGCCTCAGATCCTGATATCTGAGGGCTCCGTAGCTAAATTACAGGGAGATCATACACAGCTTCACAGAGACTTTTATTTTCTTCTGCTTGCCATGAGCATTTTAATCCACTGGGATGAAAGGCAGAGCAGCAGCACAGCCTGGTTCAGCTGCCACCAGGCCTGTGCTTGGCCCACCTTTGGGAAAAAGTATTTTGACTCAAGGTTCATAAAATCATGGAATGATTTGGGTTGGAAGGGACCTTAAAGATCAGGGACGCCTTGGACAGGGACAACCTGGTCTGGTTGTTTGCACTATGGGCAGACGGTGGCTGAGATGCACAAAACAGCTCTGCAAGAGCTGCTAGTTCTCTTTCCAGGGGCACTTCCAGAGCTCTGAGCACATCCCAACCTTCATCTCCAAGCTCTGGTACCTCTACCTATCCAACGGTACCTCACCAGCTGCTCTACCTCCTCACACATCTGGAAGGAGCAAATCCTGGAATCATGTCCAAGAGATCTTTCTCCATTGACAAAGAGGATTGTTTGAGGTTTCACACCTACAATGCCACCTTTAGGCAGGCTGCTGTGCCTTGCCAATAGGGAAAAGAGGGTGAAATGTCAGGATTTATCCACGTATGCCTGGCTAATTGTTGTAAATTAGCTTGGCCTGTTTATATCCCTGAAGAACCCTGGGCACCACTGGCAAATAAGACAGATTGACTTGAGCTAAGCACTTTCAGTTCTCGCTCTCTTGGATGGCAGGAGGTGGATGAGGCTGTTTGGTAGCTGCTCAGCCCCAGTGCTGCTTAGAAAACTACCCTGCATTGTATTCTGAACAATTTATCGCTCGTGTACCTGTGCTGGTAGTTACAATTACCCCTGAGATTTAGTGCACTGGGAAGGGCTCCAATATCAACAGAGCTGTGCCATGCAGTGTGGATGGGGAGAAACAGGGAAATTTTTCACAGTTTCATTGTGTCCTTTCCTTTCTGTGTCCCTCCACACTGCCTAGAGTGGTTTTGTCACTTCCTCGAGCATTTTCTCGTGGGTAACTTCTCACCACTTCAGATTCCCAGAATTTTCTGTGTGAGACCTCACTGGCTCCTACCAATGCTCATGTGGTTAATGGGTGAGAGGAGGGGAGCGAGCGCATCTGAAAGGAACGTGAGAAATACAAACAATTTTATTAACAAGACCACAAAACTATTTTTTAATATATGCAGCCATTTACAAGGGGCAGACAAACAAACAAACAGCAAAACCCACTGGGGAGACATGGTCGGTGTCTGCGACTGCAGCAAACCCACTCTGATGGTGTGGGCAGGTTTGGGGAGGGTCACTTCCCTCTGGCCAACACCATTCCCTGTGAAATCCGGCACTAAGGAGGTGGGGTGCCACCAGCACCCTGCTGAGGTGCCAGGGACGATGCCAGCTGGGTCAGGGCTCGGGCGATGGTGGAGAGGTGGCTATTCATGGTCCGCAGCTCCGCCAGGATGTCGCTCACGTTCGCCGACACCTCGGAGCCCGCGGGCGCGGCCTGGGCAGCCGGCGGTGGGGAAGCAGCCCCTGGAGCACTGTTTCCCATAGGTGCTGCCTGGGGATTTTCCTCGTGGGAAGGGTGTGGGGCTGGGCTGCTGCAGGGCTTCATGCCTTCCAGAGAGCCTGTGCTTATGGGTGGCTGGTCTTCCTCCTTGCCTTGAATGGTGGCAAGCGTTGCTGAGGCCAGGAAGGGCAGCCAGTTGATGAGGTGGGTGGCACCGCCAGGTGGGACAACCGGCAAATAAATCCCAGGGTGCAGGGATGGAGTAGAGGCAGGTGGTGCAGGAAGAGAAGGAAGTCCAGGGTGAGCAGTGGCAGCAGAAGTGGATGTTGATGGTGAAATAGGAGGTGGTTTTGGATGTAAGGCTGCAACACATGCGGGTAACGGTGGTGAAAATGATGCAGTACCAGTGTCAGAGGAACAGGAGGGTGATGCTGGAGCTGTGAAAGGTCCAGGTTCTTCAGAAGTTGGTGGTGAAGTGGCAGCAGGTGGAGCATCAGGAGTGCAAGGATCTGAATCTGCAAGGAAGATACACCATGAGCCTTGATTCACACATATACTTACATACAGACTGTTGCCTGCTGTCCTCTTAATGGGACCAAGCCTTCTTTGATGAAAGGGGAAATTTCATCAGCTGGCAGTGATACTTTCTGTAGGCCCATTAGAAAAGACCAAATGTAATCTAAGACAAGAGCCTATTGTAGGTAAGTGTGAACTTAATATTATAAAACTAAACTATCTTTCCACTCTCATTCTTCATAAAGCCTGTAGACAGGCCTGAATATTTTTCTGGTTGGCGTCTCATAGCTATGAATTAGCTGGTGAATTACCTACTGTGTTTTCCTGGCCAGCCATGGAACTGTGGAAATGTTCTAAGTGACTCAGATGTCCTGTGAAGACAGGAGGGCTGGACGGCTTCTGCCAGGGCTAAAGTTAATTCTTGCTTTACAGAGGGTCCCAGTTTTCAGCATTTTGGTTTTAACAGACAGCTAAGCACCAGAAACAGTAAGAGCTACCTGGTGGCTTAGACCCTTCAATATTTTTCTTTTGATGTGTGGAAACATGGCAGAGTCCACACAGTCTAACTTAGATGTACATCCCTGCCTGGATCCCTTCAGCAACTTCAGATATGAAAATTAAAAGAGAAGACATTGTTGACACTGGGCACCCAAGCCTGACACTTGTGCCCTCTTGGAAGTAGTTCAATGGACCTCATCCAATGTCCACTAAAGTCATTAGAAACATTCTTGCTTGGAATGAGTCCATCACATACAGCATAGGAAGAAAGAGCAGCCTCTGGAGTATATACCAAGACTTGGAGAGCCACATGATGGTCCAAGATCCTATACCAACTATGCCCTGTTGTTAAATACCATATGGTAAGGATGGTCCTATTTTTATATTCATTCTGAATGCCAGAAATATGATAGAAAATTTTACCTTTACAACAGCCTCAAAGATCTGCCTAAGTGAAATTGCTGTACCACACTGTGCATCTTTATTTTAGCATTGGGAACACATTATACAGAAGGTGGTGAGACGCTACAGGAGTGGTCAGTGTAAGACAGATGGATTTTAAAACTACTTTTGCTGCAATTAAGTGCAAATTTTAAGGCACTGCTGTGGATACAAAGACACAAATTAATAAATTTATCTAGGTTAAAACAACCTAGGGAAAGCCAAGTACTGAGGTGTTAACACCATGCCATTATTATTTCTGGCATCTAAAAAATCTGATGTGAGAATTCCATTTTCATTACTGGCTGCTTTGGTATTCCAGACAGCAAACTGAAATTGTGACTCAAAAGCAAAGGTTTTTCCCTGTCATTTCTAATATGAAAGCAGCTGGACATGTAGCCAGAAAAAGTCCATCTTTGTCCCACATGGGACTACTGTTTTGCCCCTAACCAGACACACATGTTGTTTGGAGGGGGTTATGACACAAAATTCAGTCTGCCTTTATGTCCCTGAGAATTTTATGGAGAGTTACTACAGGTTCCTTGAAATGGTTTCCTTCCTTTGTGTATTGGCTTTCTTCCCAGTAAGAAGTCCCTGCCTACACAGGCATTGGATCCCTGTCCCCTGGAGGTGGGCTGAGGATGCTGGATGTTTGGTTTCCAAAGTGCTATTGATTTGCCTTTGGTTTTCCAAAACAAAAACAAAAATAAAGCACAGCTCAAATACAGGCTCCTTTTCCATCCAAACCACCAAAGTTTGCAAGGACTGAGATGAAAGTTTCAGGTTTGGCTGCACTGTGGTGTTAACCAGAACAGTGTTTGTGGTCCATATATAGTGTGGCTAATCCCTGTCCACACTGCCTGAGCAAACCAAATTAGGTGTAATGTTTTTCCATACATTAGAGAGCAGAGGAAGCTTGACAAACCTTGATGTAATCTGGTTTAGCACTGTGGCAAGTAACTGTCACAAATGATTCTTAAATGGTCAAAGCGATACTGGGGTTAATATACAGAGTAGCAACTAATACAGATAAAAATAGAGGCAAAAACTTGGACACCAAAGGTTCTTCCTTTTGGCTGAAATCTTTTCAAACAGTGTGGTTTCCCTATCAGAAGCCACAGCTTTGTCATCTGCCTAATCCCTCTTTAACATTTATTACTGTCATGCAGCCTTTAAACACAACCTGCTCAGCTTGATCAGGCTCCCATACTTCCATCTAAGAAATTCCACATGGATGTCTGGACACCTGCACAAGGATCCTTGCGTATCCAGGACATGTGGAAGCTGTTGCAATGTTCAGATCATAGAACCCAGAGTGACTGATGGTTGGGATGGGTCTGACCCAGCTGCTCAGCATCCAAAGACTGCAGAATCACAGCATCACTGAGGCTCAGAGAGACTTATGCAGATTGCCCAGTCACAAACCCTGCCCAAGGCAGTGTCAATCATTTTTTCTTCATGGTCAAAATTGCTGGGGTGCATTTGAGAAAGCCCATTTAAATGGGAGTTCTGAGTAGGATGAAGCACGGAGCGAGCAACTACCATTGTGTATCAGATAAAACAGGATGATTCTATTTATTTCCTTCCTCTCTAATTTTGTTTTCTCCCACTGCAACTCTTCACAGTTTTAGTGCTTCTTTTTTCACTTTTTTTGTACAGCCCTCACAGAAAGAGAGCCTTAACTGGAGCATCCAGGTGCACTGTCATTGCTGGGGGTGTTCAATCCGCATCTAGGCAGAGCTGGAGCAAACTGGGCTTGGGTGGATGCCTGCAGAGAAGAGAGATGTTGAACACAGAGTGCTCAGACAAGCGGAGTTACCTTCCCTGAAGATATCGGCCCATCTGTGCCTGGTCATTGAGTACCCCCAGCACCCCCAGTCCACAGAAGCTGGGTGGATGCTGTAACACACTCCCATAGGCAAAGACTGACTGTTCAAGGCAGGCTTGTAGCTTAGAAAAAAATTTATATCACCAGCTGGGGAAGTTAATCCAGAACTCAGAAAACGTGGGTTGGGATCAACTTCACCTAAACAACAGAACTAAAAGTGCTTGGTGAAGAAATTCCTTGGAAGTCTCTGCATCTTCTGTGTTTTGTGTAGAGAGAAAGTCCCCTACATGAAGGCTTAGACACATAAGATGTATCTCTCTGAGCAGCCTCAAGAGTCACTTCTTTTATGTTGAGTGCACGGGCAGCTTTGCATCATCCTTCAGGAGGATTGTTTTACTGATATGGGATTCCAGTCAGAGAATCACAGAATATCCAGAGTTGGAAGGGACCTACAAGTCTCATTGAGTCCAAATCCTGGTCCTGTACAGGTCCACCCCAAAAATCACACCACGTCTCTGAGAGTGTGTTGTAATTTTTCTTGAGCTTTGCCAGGCTTGGTGCCGTGATCACTTCCCTGGGGAGCCTGTTTCAGTGCCCAACTACCCTCTGGGTGAAGAAACCTTTCCTAATATCCAACCTAAACCTCCCCTGAATAGCTTCATGCCATTCCCTCAGGTCACCTTTGGCTTGTCTGTCTACACACAGTCAGTCTACAGCATAGCTGTCTATATCTTCTCTAATTCCCAAGCCTTTCTTTGCAGCCAGTGGATAAAAAAGGTCTAGCATTACCTCTTTATTGCTAGACTGAGAGAGATTTGTCCTTATCAGTTTGCTGGGAATAATGTTGGATAACTAACCTGGATGTGGATGTCATGATCTGAAAATGCCTACATTGCAAAAGAGAACTATACCAGTGCATAAAAATGACTGCCCAGCTTGAAAGCATTCCCTACCCTCCCGATCTACTATGGATCTCCCAAACGGAAAATCACTGTACATCTTTGTGTTACCTATTTGCAAGTAGGAGGGAACACTTCTGCTCTGCCACCTCCAAGAGGATCTCAGGAGGTCTAAAGCTCATGGAGCTGTAAAAAAGGCAGGTAATTCAGTAATGAGAGGGACCAGAGGAGCACCTCCAGGAGAGGTTTTCCTGGTACTTGTCCTGCTCATGATGATGGATGTTACCAAAAGATTAATGGCCTGCCCTGTGAGAATGGCAAACTAAAGTTATTTTAAATGCATTCAGCTGTATGAGAAGAGCACGTATTTAACTTTACAGGCAGTCTTGGCTATCTAAGCTGCTTTTGTTTGACTACTGATTTTATCTGCCTTGCAGCCAAATTGCTGCAAACTCTGATTTCGTAGTCTTTGTTAGCTAACAAGTGAAGAAGAAACCTTGAGGGAAAAGCAGGAACATGACTTTCCATGGATTCAGCTCATCTAACATTAGCCCTTTAGCTGGCATCTAGTGTGAGGCAGCGTCTTGGCTCCAGTCAAGAAAGAAGAACTTCTGGCATAAAGCCATTCCAAGCTATCAAGCCCCTAAGTGGGGTGAAGGATCATGCTCTGAAGTGTGCCTTCTCTCCCAGTACTTCTAGTAAGGGCAAGTCAACTACCTTAGGTGGGCTGAGCAACTTCTAAATGGCTGAAGTTGAGTGAGTTGGATTCCTCACTTTATATGTAGATGTAGCAAGTAATTTCACAGAATCACAGGTTGGGTCAGGATAGAAGGAACCACAGTGGGTCATCTTGTCCATGCCCCCAGCTCAAGCAGGGTCATCCCAGAGCACAGGACACAGGACACTGTCCAGATGTTTCTGGAATATCCCCAATGAGGCAGACTCCCCACCCTCTCTGGGCAATCTGTTCAATGCTCGATCACTGCACAGGAAAGTTCTTCCTCGTGTTCAGGTGGAACTTCCTGGGCATCAGTTTCTGCCCATTACCTCTCGTCCTATTGCTGGGCACCACAGAGCAGAGCTTGGCTCCATCCTCTTGGCACTGTCAATTTCCTATCAAATCATGATAGCAGATGGGTAATGCTGCCTCTGTGTTCCCATGGAAAGCACAGAAGCATGGAGATAAGGTTTAAGATGCAGAAGAGTAGAACCTGAAGCCCCTAGAGTGCTTCAAGGAATGAGCTTGTGGTTGAGAAGGTGATAATCTTTCAAGTGAGTCAGGATTGAACAAGTAATCTATTTCAATAGTGCCAATACTTTATTTATCTATTTAAATAACCAGTACTTCAAGGGGGCTTATAAAATTGAGGGAGAACAACTTTTAACAAGAGAAGATAGTGGTAGGAAAAGGGGCAAGGATTCTAAAGTAAAAGAAGAGACATTCAGACTAGACATCAGAAGAAATTTTTTACTCAGAGGATAGTGAGGCACTGGAACAGGTTGCCTAGAGAAAATGTGCCTTCCCTGGAAGTGTTCAAGGCTAGGTTGGATGTGGCTTTGAGCAACCTGGTCTGGTGGAAGGTGTCCCTGCAATGAGCAGAGAGGTTGGAATGAGACAATCTTTAACTTCCCTTCTATCCCAAACTGTTCTGTGATCCTGTGATTCAATGATAAGGATATTGAGATGCTGAGATGAGCCTCTTTGGTGAGACAGTGACCTGCAGGAGGCCTCTGTGCCCCGTCCTTTCTGCTCAGGTTTGTGCAGCTGCTCTAAAGCTGCCGATGTCTGTGTGTGCGCCCGTGGGACCGAGTGCGTGCCGCTCCCCCTGCATTTCACAGCTGCTTCCCAAGAAAGTCTAAATATATGACTGCCTCCGCTTTCTGGTGAGAAGTGAAACTCAAGTCCCAACAGCTTGTGGTAAATGAAAGCCCAAGAGCAGCATGTGCGTCACTGAGGGCGGTGCTGCTTTTGCACGGACAAAATCCATCTTTGGGATCTGAATCTGAAGCCAACCCTCCTGTGCTGCTCAGGTTTGATTCAGATAGAGTGGCACTGCTTCCCACTGCCAGGCGAGTCAAGCTGAGAAGGGTTTCAAGCAAGTTTAGAAGGGATTAAGTCACCAGTTTGGGTGAAGAGGCCAGCAGACATTACAGTGGAGTAGGTCTGAAGAGAAGCATCAGTGTGAGCACTCCAGCATTCGTGTTTGCATACATGTGATTTCAGAAACGGAATTTGGCCCTAGATATTATTTTGGCTCTAGTCTAGCCATCATTTATTTATTTATTTATTTAATTAATCTAAACTAGCTCTGAACAATCACTTACTTTTGGCTTAGCAGCTTAGAAATGCATAGAAAATTCATAAAAACATTAGACAAACTTATTGTTAATTATTTTTTAGATAGAGGAAATCACATCTGTGTCCTAGGAACCCACTCCTATCTTTGTAAATAGAAAAATCCCAAACTATTTTATATATCAAGATGCTGCTCCCTTAATGACAAAAGTGTTTTCATGTAACTAAACATGCCTGTTCAAGTCAGGAGTTTTGTGCAAAATATTGATTTGAAAAAAAGATAGATCAGAGTATTCCAAACCAACCTTATTCCTCCGGTTTGTGGCTTCCACATTAAAATTATTTTTAAAGGGATTTTGCAAATAATTGCAAATAACTGTAGTTTACAAGAACAATGCTGTAACAGCGTGCATGGCAAAGTCTCTTCCAGAGTCCATGACATTTCATCAAAAATACCCCAACTCTGTCTCTGTGCTGTCAAACTTGTTGAGTCATTTTAACAAGGCTCCTTCCTCTGGCCTCTTGCTTTTTCAGCAGCCTAATAACAATGCACAGCCTACTCTACAGATTTTAATTCACTTGAAAGTTTTTCTGACTTCATAAACTCGTGCATCTCTGTGGAATTTCTTTTTTTTTTTGTTTTCATTGTGGTCTGTTTTGGGATCTGTTTCTCTTCTTTCAGGTACAGTACACCAGGCTTAGCTGGACTGAGCTTTATGTGACTAATCCCATTATGACTCCTGTGGAGTTGTGCTCTTTCAAAATTTCTTGAGTAATAGTCTGTTATGAGTACATACTTATTCCCATGTCATGCGAACAAATTCGTTCTCACAGTTTGTCATGGGCCATCTGCTTTTTCATCTTTGTCCCTGGCTTAATTTCAGTGAGACTTTATGCACTTCCTGACAAAATGTGTGTTTTTACACTCATTTGGGACCAGATTTTCCAGGAACCTGAGGTCCTTCTTTGACACCTACGGGACAGAGCCAGACTTTTTGAAGTGCTCTGCAGCTCCTGTTATTTCTGAAAACAGAAGAGTCCCTGTGGATGTTCTGACATCTCAGTGTGGGGAGGGAATGGGAAAAGAGGAGGTAGGCACGTTGGAGAGGTAATATTTTTGGGCAGCAGGCAATCCCTCATGACAGTGCTTGTTGCCCAACACCTTTGTTCTGCTGTGCTCAAAGCACTGCACAGATGAGTCCCACACTGGCTGCACTTTTTGGGGGCCAGACTGAAGCACATGAAAAATTAAATGCCTTGACAGAAGTCCATCATGGAGTCAGGAGCAAAGACCACTTTCATCTTCAACCAGCATTGCCAACACAGCCCTCTGATGGCTCCTTTGTCCTGCACTTCTATTAGTGCAACTTCTTAAATTGAGGAAAGATTCTTTCCCTCCCCTTAACAGCACAGAAAAAAGGCACAGCAGAAAAATCTGTTGTGCTTAAGGAGACTGCCAGCCCAGCCCTCCCATGGCCACGCAAAGATATCGTCTCCACCCACATATGCTCCCTTACCAGCAACTTACAGAGGAGACAAAGTGGCTTGGGAGACTTTTTAGGTCCTCTGAAACTAAAATAAGACTGACAACTACTTCTGAAGAGCCAAAAGAAACAGGAAGAAGAAGAAAGTAGTATAATTGTTCAGACCACTTTGTCCAGACTGCCTTGTATTTTGCCTCTGTTGATGGTCAGTAAATTCTGCCTCCAAGGAAGTATGAAAAATCTTCAGTAACAGTTTTGCCACAGTCCACTGTAGGAAATTTTCCTGATGTTCTATTAATGAATCAGGGTTTTGGCCCAGGATAAATGTTTACACTACCAACATTCACCTTTGATGGAGGCCAACAGATTTGATTTAAGATCAGGCCTAAAATGGACTTCAACTGCATGGACTGCAGCTGAAAGGGCTTGTGTGTAATTATCTCTCTGGATCTGGCCATTAGCTACACCAAAGGGTTTTTCCTGTGTTGAAACAGACAGCTTTTCCAACACGTGTAATTCTTCTGAGAGTCTTGTTTTCTTTCCCTAATAAGTACTATTGTCTTTCTAAATGTCCCTATTATGGTCTTATTGGCATTGTAAACATGCCATAATTTTTTTATTATTTTTCTTTTTCCTGTTTCTTTTTTCCTTTTTCATTCTTATTTTTTTTTTTTTTTCTCATCCTTTGGCAAAGTTTTGGCAATTAACTCCTACAGCAATGATTTTCTCAGGTTAGCTTTGCATTGTGTGAGGACGTTTTTCCATTTATGCAGCAATTTTTTGATCCTGATCGGCCAGGAGCATTTTCTCTAAAACCACCTGTGTGCCTGCTCTTTGTACCTTTCTCAATTGCACTTCCTGCCACACATGGCCCTAGAATAAGTCCATGATACCATGACATTCAGCAGATAATAAGAGATATAAAAGAGAGGAGACAGGATGTGTAACTTTTACCTTTAAACAAAAAGATCATAGAAATGATTAGAAGGTTAGAAAAGACCTCCAAGATCATTGAGTTCAACCATTAACCTAAGAGTGCCAGGTCCACCACTAAGCCGTGGTGCCACACCTACACATTTTTTGAATGCTTCCAAGGATGATGATTCCGCCACTTCCCTGGGCAGTATTCCAATGCTTAACAACCCTTTCAGTGAAGAAATTTTTATTAATATCCAATCTAAACCTCCCCTGGCACAACTTGAGGCCATTTTTTCTCATCTTATTCCTTGTTACCTGGAAGAGGAGGCCAACCCTCACTTGACTATAACCTATTTCAGACAATTGTAGAGAATGAGAAGGTTCCTCCCGAGCCTCCTTTTCTCCTGGCTGAGACCTTCATCTCCCTCAGCTGCTCTTCAGCAGATTTGTGCTCCAGACCCTTCCTCAGCTCCGTTGTCCTTCTCTGGACACACTCCAACATCTCAGGATGAGGCAACCAGCAATATTTATAGAAACAAATCTTGATGGTCCAGGTATTTTAGGTTTATTTTTCTTTGCTGGTTTGAGAATAGTTTAATTTCTTTACATATGTTCTCTGAAGGCTCCAAAGCAGATTCAGATGTTAATTAACCAAATATAGTTATATTTTCCTGCTGTTTTTTCCCAGGAAAAACACGAGACACACCATGCAATCTTATGGTTTTAGTAGCCAGTGAGTCAAGTCTGGAAATTTGGTCAGCATGAGTCAACAAGATTTCAGGTTCCTACAGAAAGTCCAGCAAAGGACGATGTCCAGCCAGCAGTGGACAGGCCTCTTTTGCAGACACCATATGGCTTTTCTTGGGCTGATTCATGAAACAAATTACATCCAGGCTGGGTTACCTTCAACCTCTTCCATGCTGTGTTTTTGGATGATTTGTCTCTCTCAAAGGCTTGTCACAACTGTGTTTCCCACTGAAACACAGGAATTATGTATTTTCCTGGGTATTTACAATCTGACTGCCCCAGCACAAGGCTTCTGCTAAGCCTTAGAATCTACACAGCAGAGCAGTGGTCTAGCAGTCCTTATCTTGTACCATCTTTCAAGCTGTGGAAACTCAGTACTTCAATGAAAGGGACAGTGAAAAAGAGTGCAGAAAATCCCCTGTCCCACCTAGAGCAGAACCAAGGCTGTTGGTTCTCCTTAGCAAGCAACTTTTAGGTGAAACAAAGGCTGAGTAGGAGGCCATGATTAGACACTCCACAAAAGAGTGTCTCTCCTAGATGAGCTTGGCTGTTGCTCTGCCTAAGAGTTTGCAGGCCAAAACCTGTTTGTCAAGCTAAAAGTGGGCACCTCGACTGTAAACTAAAGAACCCCTCAGTGATCTGAGGATGACAAGGGAATGATCTTGCCATAAGTATGCAAGAAAAGTAGGAACTGACTCATGTAATTGATTAAATTTTCATATATTTCCCAACATGTTTCACCCCCAGAGGCATGGTGCCATTTTTAGGAAAATAATCTTGTAACGAAAATCCCCTGAAACTGCACAGCCTGAGGTGATTTTTATCATCTTCATACACCAAGGAACCACAGAGACCATATCTTTTCTGCAGAGTTAATCTGGGTGGGAGACAGCCGTATCTGAACACCTGAGTTATGCCAGTCTGGACATGAATTACTCCCCTGAATGACCCTACTGCTCCTTTGCTGTTTTTGAATTTTCCTGAGTGCACCAGGAGTTTCAGACTGGAGGAGGAATATCTCATAGCTTTTTTGTGTTTAGATACTCTGGGATGCTTTCCTATCTCTTGTGTCAGGTGTGGGAGAACTTGTTTACTCCAAGGAAAGGCTTTCAGGAAAGCCCTGAAAGATTCAACTCATGCGTGATCAAATCTGAGTCCTGACTGCTAAAAAGGTGAGTGCCAGCCCAAGGCCAGACAGGACCCAGGCTGCTTATGCCCTCCTCAGAGCTCCCAGCCTGAACTGAAACCACTTCCCAAGCGTGAAAGAAGTTTTAAATGCCCATGGAGTCCATGCCTTGGAGATGTACCTTTTATCCTCTTTCGCTTCAACTGCTCGATATGCCCAGGCAATTGTGGCAGGCATCATGGAAATGCTGTCTTCACAAAGACATTTTGTCTCCAATAACATTTTCATTTTACACCCAAGTCTAGCCGGAGGTGAATTCTTTTGTTTATTGAAGAGCCACAGCTCCTTTGGAACAAAATGTTCTCCTGTAAGCCGGGTGAGACGCTGGTTTTATTGAAGAACAGTCCTGCAGACCAAGACAATGCTGTACTTCACTACCCCTTTTGAATTACCACTCTGTCATTTCCCAGAGGAGCATGATCGGCCGACCACTAAACTCTGCTTTAAGATCTTATGCCCAATCTAAATGAGACAGAATGAAGCCCTGGAGAGATTTCAACCCTTGCTTTGTTGAAATAACATTGCTTTGTTTGGAATGTATTTGCCTTTGTACTGGGGAATGAAAATGTAACCCAGTGCCCAGTTTTGAAATACATAAATACAACACTTTTGGTAACATAACATATATAAAGAGATCCATAGCATATGCTTTTTCTTACGCATGCTTTTTCTTAGAGATCTTCAATCAGTTTTGAAACCATCAAATCCTGAGCTCTGTAACATCTCAGTGAAGGAGGAACATATCATGTCTGTGTTCCAAGCTGACATGGTGACCCAGTTAGGAAATCTGTAGCAGACATGAAATGAAATCCAGACCTGTGCTTGCAACAATGAACTCAGCCTTCCCCTGTATCCAGTTTGATTACACAAGCCAGGAGCCACTCAAAAGTTCATGACACTCACTCACAGCTCCAGTCAATGGTCATCACCATTAGGCTCCCAGGTCTTTCATGGGCTTTACTTTAATACCATTAGATTATGGACTGAATAGATTTAAAATTATGATCCAAATCATCCAACCCAGGTTGAATCCTGAGCTGGAAACAGCTGGACAACTGAGGCAGTTGGATTTCTTCCTACCCCTTCCTACAAATTCACTGTTACTTCAGTGCATCTTGGGGCAGAGATTTCATGAACAGCAGGACCTTGCTGTACCATTAACTGGTGTATGAAGCCACACCATAAACAGCTGTGGAACAGCAGTCAGAGAATTGGAAGGGTGTTGCATGTGGTAAAATCAGAACTGCACTAGGAGGCTCCAAGTTCCTCATCCCTCCACCTATCCATCCTTCCCCACGTGTGGAGAAAGCATTTGCCCACTCTGAGAGCAAACAAACACATCAGTCCTGCCCAAACAGAGGTGCTCTGTCTCTCCATCTGAGTCCATGTCCTTTGATCACCAGGGGCACCAACTCCTGTCTGATATTTTGAGCTGTGCAGGGTGGACTTGTTCACTTGCTGGGCGGAGGGAAGCACCTTGTCAGAACAGGAAGGAGTGATTCAGCCACTTCTTGCTCTGAGCCAATATTTACCCAGTGGCTCTGGGTTTGGGGGGGGGATGGTCTCTCTCCAGGGTCACATTCCCACCCTCCTGAGTGAGGTGGCTGGAGCCACCAGTCTAAGGGGGTGCTAGCAATCTTCTCCTGGGAGCACAACCGCTTTTTCTAGGCTGCATTTGGATGTAAACTGGCACGTTGTGGCTATGTCTCTTTTTCTTGTTTTTTTCCTAATTGTAGTCTGAAGCTTTCCTTAATGGGACAGAGAAGTCTTTGAGACTGGAAATGTGCTCTTCTCTTTGTTTCTGGTAAGACATAACACTGTCCTCATGGGACCGCACTCCAACAGGGATATTTTAGTTCTGCCTGGCTCCACTTCTTGCTGGCCCGCGGTCTGATTGCTGTTTGTCACTGGGACTGTGAGCATTGGGGAACAGAGACTGCCCTCACTGCAGCTGCTCTAGTAGACCGGAGCCCTGAATTTGGCTGGGCTTCCCAAGCATTTCCACGAGGCAAATAGTAATACTAATTTCAGCTGGACACTGTATTCCTTGCTTACATTCCTAAGGGGCCGTGTTGTGCTGCCTTTTCCTTTTCTCCATGCTAAATGCATTGCTAGATTTCACCCTGGGGGTTGTTGAGTCCTGTTGGTGGATGATTATACTCCTCTATTTGAGACACTGAGGATGAAAGAGCAGTTTGAGATCCCTTTTGATAGATGGAGATACCCTTCTGCCTGGTCCCTGATATGATTTTGTGAAGATGTTGAGTTATGTTCCATCCTGCAAACCTTGGTCTCTTTTATACTCCTGTAAAACAGGAATAATTCCATTGGCACCAGTGTCATTTACACCAGTGTAATCATGGGAGAAGGAGAAGAAATAGGCCTGCAGGGATTTTTTGTTTCTTTTGGGGGGAACCATGCTGACTGTAAAACCACAGCAAAATTATTTTTAAATGAGAAAAATTTCTTTAAGACAGATCAGCCTCTTAAAAAGAGAGACAAATGGAATGAAATGCTGCAGTTCAGAAAGTCCTGTGGTATTTGGGAAATGGGGCAGTTTGCTGTAAAGGGAGGAGTAAACACCCAAAGCCAGGAGAGTTGCAAAAAGAGAAAGACCCAGAAAATGAAGCTGATCATGAATTACATTATCAAAATTTCTCAGAGCACAAGAGATGAGATTGTAGCAGCAAGTTTATTCTCAGCACATGCGTGGAAAAATGTAAACCTCAGTAAGAACCGCTGAGTAAACCTGAGAAAAGAAAATGACTGTGCCTGGAAATGTTTAGGGGATGGTGTTTGTCAATTAATGAACTGAGAGGCCACCGTTTGCAGCTCACTACACAGTAAAGGCGTGCACAGACTAAGCCCAAAGAAGGAGATTTTTAGATTTTTTTCCCCAGTAAGAGGAATGCAGGGACATTTTCCTCTGCGCTTCATCTGCAATTCATTTTTTTTCTTTCATAAAACCTGGTGATTATTGAGAAGAGAAAGTTTGCTCCAAGTGGCTGGGCAAGGGGTCACAATTACTCACACCACCAGGTTCCCATTTGCCTTCAGGTTTGTTGATTTTGATGACAAGCCTTTACCACTCAGTTTCTCAGTTGTGTCAGCAGCTTCCCCAACAGCCTAGCAATGCTTTTTGTGTTAGGCTGTGCAGACAGGAGAGCAGCTCCAGCCAAAATGCACACATTGAGTCCGTAGTCCCTACTGTAAGAAACCTCAGAGTTTGACTAAGTTTGCATCCAGCCTCATGGCTTGGATTCATCTCTAATAGAAATACACAGATATCTCCAACAACATATTTAAATGGGAAGAGGAAGTTTTCCAAGGACAAAATACATGTACCTTGTTAGGGAACAGCTCTTCTCCAGGCCAAGAAGCTTCTCTCTATTCTGGGGGAAACACTTGTTTTATGTACAGAACTGCCTTAAAGTGGGAAGGGAGGGGGATTCTGGAAGCTTTGGGAATCTTCAGCATGCAGAAAGGAAGAAATGCCAAAGGGTCTGCTGCCTTGTAAAACGAGGGCTGCTTGATTAACTTTATGGAAAGAAACTGAGCTGTAAAAATACAGCATTTTGTCTTTAACACAGACTGCAATCTGGGAGTGCAACCAACTGGGTAGTCTGAGCTAGCCCAGAACTATCAGGAGACCAAGGTCAGAAGGAGTCTGGATGTTACCAGGAATGCAAGAGAGACAGGCTGGTGAATAGGGGATGTGGAGGAGCCAAGGTGCTGTTGATGAAATTCATAAATGACTCAACAAGGAAACAAACTCATGTAGAATCCTGACTTGAAGAAGGGAAAGCATTAAGTCTTGGAAGGAAAAAACCAAACCAAACCAACACAAAACCACTGTGTGTCCATCTGTACATCTGTTCCATAGGCTTAATTGAGTCATCACAGAGAAAAGAAGTCCATTTCAAGACAGCATTTCTGCTCAATCTTTCTGGGCCTTGGGAAAGTGGTTATACCATCAGAAATGACCAGAAGAATCCCCAAATCACCCCTGCATGGCTCACACTACAGCTAATGCCCTCACTGTAACAGCAGCAGAGGCTTGGACTGAATTACACAGTCCAACACACTCTGTACGCCATCAGACTGAGCTACTGCACTTGACCAGCCCTTGTGACATTATAATTAGAGAGGGGACTTGAATCAGCATCCAAATGTGGAGCAGTGCTGTGAGTCAAGATGTGTCCACCAACATTGTCATTATCCTGAATTTTGTCATTTATAACAAATCCAAGCATTGCAATCTTCAGGGCATTCACCATTTGATGGAGTGAATACCCCAAATTTGGTATTAATTTCTGCTCTCCAAGGCCCAAAGTCAGTAAAGTGTTTAAACACATAGCTGGGGGACACAGGTTTTGGGGAGCTGCACCTGCGAAAAAGCTGCCTGAATTTGAACTTTCTAGAATAGAGATGGACCTTAATTTTTAGGACACCTGAAATGAGGTCATGTCCAAAATTGAAGCGTCCTGAACTTGCCCTTAATGAAAAATTGTTGAAGGTCCATTTCTATCTTTGACTAAAATGGCTCTGATCAGACAAGAAAAGTTAATGTGTCACAGAAAAAACCCAAACAACCAAATAGCAAACAAAAATCTCAAAGAAGTAACTTCTTAAAGTGATTTAAAAATACATGACTGCACCAGGACAGATGCCAGTGAAACCAAGCATTTTGGGGTAAGTTTTGACAATCCTGCTGAGCACATTGTGTATTACAGGAGTATTCCCTGAACAGCAGAATGAAGTGAGTTTTGAATTGTCGTCTGAAATGTCCTGGTTCAAACTTTCCAGCTTCTTACTCCAGGTCTAGCAAATCTTTGGGTTTGATCCTTCTCAGTGCAAGCAGGTGCATCAGCATTTGGCCCTTGCACTTCTCCATCCTGAATTTTTCCTCCTCCTTTGAACCCTCCACTCCAACTCTTTTGTGGACAAATTTGCCAGCCCAGTTTTACTAACTTTTGCCAATATAGAATCTGCACAGGAGGTAAGGGGAGCATGCATTCCCTCATTCACTGGTAAATTAAATTCATTTAGGAAACTTGCAAGTCAACATAAATGCTTAGTAAAATCTCCATAAAGACAGATTTTTATCCACTGTACAATAGGAGTGGGATCAGCTGTTAAAGTAACAAATTTTAAGAAAATTCTTAGAGATGTGTTGATCAAAGGTGGACCCAAACCATTATCCTAGCATCAATAACCTGAAACAGTGGTGCTTCAAAGTTGTGGGGACTAGTTTCTCTGTTTACTAATACTGTTGATATTCCTTACAATTCTACCATGATCTGCTGAATGATAAATAGCTCCAGGGCCATACTTAGCCATCAACTACACTTACAAGTTCAAAAAAATGTGCTAGAAAATCAGAGAGGTCAAATTCAACCAAGAGTCAAAGAGACTGAGAGTAGCATTTGGCTTCAAGAAGAAAGCAGAACATTTCCCTGACACATAGAACCCAGTGCATTGCCCAGGATTCATTCTCCCTGAAGAAGTGTGTTTTCACGAGTTTGTAGATAAACTCAGTTACATCTTTCTGATGATGTGGAAATGCAGACAGGTCTTTTCTCTATGTTGGTTCACCTGTATTTTCTATAGATTTAAAAAAAAATCCTGAAATCTGTTGCAGATAGTCTTCTCTGTTATACCAGAAACTCCTGCCCACCTGGAGTACACTTAACTATGATATATCATAGAATTATGGAATTATAGAAGAGTTTGAGTTGAAATTGACCTCTCAAAGGTCATCTGGTCCAATCCTCCTGCAATGGTCAGGGACATCCTCACTAGATGAGGTTGCTCAGAGTCCTGTCCAACCTGACATTGAATGCTTCAGGGATGGGATGATGTTCATGTTATTTCACAGAAGAAATAGGATGTAGTGTCCATTTCTTCTGGAAGAAATAGTGAGGCTGACGGGTGGAAAATCTTGAGCTGTTGTACACTTCAGTGCTTAAAAGGCAGATAAAAAGAAAGTCAGGAACTCTGATTTTAATTCCTGGCAGTCTAATTGATTTGGCTGGATGGTCTTGGATATCTCCATTGGAGCCAGAGTCCTCAAGACACTAAGAACTTTGTCTGAATGAGAATGGGGATTTGCTTCATAATTTTGCTGTCTTCCAAATTCTTCCTCACAAATACAGTAAGGATAATTCTTCCCTCCCACTGGTATGGCAATTCTTAACTCCATGTTTGCAAAACTCATTAGAAGTTTTGGATGAAAGGTGTTAGAGGGGTGAAAAACTGATTTGACACCTTTTTTCTATAGAGGGCTTTTGAGGTTTCCTGTGATTGTCCATGTTTTTGAAGATTAGTCAGCTTTTCTACAGGATTATGCAAAGTGAAAGCCTGCAGCAGCAGGAGGTTGGGTTTAGTGACCCAGAAGGTCCTTCCAGTCCTGTGGAGGATTTTCCAAGCTGTACCAAGGATGTTAAAGCCTGCTTGGGTGGTCTGAACTTAACACCTTCAACACACAAGCCCCCTTGAAATTTTTTGTTGCATCCTTTTAGCAGGGTGGAAGCAGGGCTGGGACTGGGCCTCTGTGTGAAGGTAAGAGAAAGCACCTGCCACAACAACGATGGAGAGCACCATACAAGCTCACTGACAGCTCAGGAAAGGGAGGAGTCAAGAAACACCTAAAGAGACACAAACAGCCTCATCTCTCTGGCCCTGAAGTGCCACCTCTAGAAGCACCACTTGTGCTACCATTGCCCAGGCAATCCTGGACCTCCCTTCTGAAACCCACCAGCAGCTGGCAGCAGTTGTGTCTGTGGTTTTGTGGTGCAGACACCTGTCCATGTGAAACTAATCTGGGACCACCAAGCTCATTTTCTTGTGGCAATTTACCAGCTTCCCATATGGCAATAATTTTTGACAGTCATGGTTTTGGTCTGAAATAAAATCAGTGATCCAGTGATGGAAGCTGCTTTGGTCATGCTCTTAGCCAAGACTGTATTTTACCTCACTGGAAGGTGGGCAGTGGTGGTGTTTTCCTGTGTTGGGGCAGGTATGTGTTAGAGGTTAACTCAGATAGTCTCAACCCCCGACACGTCCAAGCCTTTCTGAGGAAACCAACAGTTTCTCCTGTTCGAATGTGCTTTGCCAGCCAAAATGTCAACCGCATGCCACCTCCAAGGTGGCCACAGTTCAGTGGTTGCACATCAGAGCCACTGGTCCATATTTATAAAGTGCTTTGATATCCCAGATGAAAGGACAGTATATAAATGCCCCATTCATTTAGGTGACATACAGTAGCAGCAAACAGAAAAATCATTACCCACAGGTTTAGAAAGGCGTATTCCTGTTTATTAATTGAAGACCACATAAAGAATGCTTGGTTAAAGTGTTCCTTTTGGAGTGGACATTTCAGGGCTGGTCCAGTGAATGAAAATAATCTGCATGGGCAAATGGCATAAACATCAAGTTTGCACAACTCAAACCAAAATTCTCCTTAAAAATGCAGCGAAAATCTTTTTATACGGAACTATCCTGCCTACAGACCAATGGGGAGTGAGGCAATCAGTCCTTTGCCAGGTCAGGACTACAGTGAAATTATTATCCTAGCGAAAAATAATTTAAGTTAGAAAAGGAATAATCGTTACAATGTGAGCATAGGGTGTTCTGCAGCTTGTGTGTGTCAAATTAAACCACCTATAGGTTCACCAGTTCTCAGAGTCTTTGTATTTCTAGACCTGTATTCCTCACTTCTTTCTCTGTGTATCTTTGAGATACATGACCCCATTGCTTCATTTGGAAAGTTATGTTAAATAAAACATTTTCTGTCTGTCATCTCAGTACTCAAGTGTTGAGCAGATACCCATTCACAGTCCCTGGGAGCATGCAGAGTCTTTCATATATCATAACCATAAAAATAAATAAATTACAAAGCAGAAAGGAGATAAGGCACAGGTTTAGGCTGCCTTTTGAAGGTTTATTAAAACAAACTGATATTCCTTATAATGTGCATGTAACCAGAATATATAATTGACAATGCTAATCATTAACAGGTACTAATGTTATTTCAGAACAGAGGACAGAATGAGACAGACTAAACCTCCATGCATGCAGTAGAGGAAATCCAAACTGTGATAATTAAATGCAAATAAAGCCTGGGGGCAAAAATTCCTGGTCTCTCTAAGATAAGAGAAATGTATTTCTACCATCTATAGTTCATTTATTTCTCTTGAAGACTCTAATTTGTTTTTAAGCTAATAGATCAAACATTCTTGTCACAGTTCATACAACTGTCTCAAATATGTGAGAAGTACCCGCCAGGCGAGGACCACCAGCAATTTTTATGATTTCTTTACACTACAAATATTTGGCAGAACTGAAATCACCCAATAAAATAAACCTGCGGATTCATCTGCAGTTTTAGACTCTCTCCAAGTATTTTTTGGACTCCTTCCCAAAATAACTGATGCTCATGATATTCCAATATCAAATGAAAATATGTCCTAATTTTCATGTCTCACTACCACCATCTGTTATTAAAGAGAAAGTTGTCTTTTTCCTAGCGGGCCAGGTGGTTTGGAGACACCCATGTAGCCATGAGCAGAGCTCTCATCCAGCAGCTCTTCTGGTCCTCCACACTGCTGGGCTGGTGGGATTTGGACATAACAAAGGCCAGAACCATGGAGCACTGTTGGTGGAACGTAATTTCGTCCAGTATCAGCATCATCTGCCAACTGGTACCCAAGGAACACCATGTCTCCACATGCCTCCAGGAGAGAGGAAGATTGAATTTAATTGTGTGCAAGACTGGTGTAAGGGAAAGGTTCAGGATCCTCTTTGAGAAAGTCTTTGGCAAGAAGGAATAGGTTAAAAACACCAGGTTTGAAAGGTTGGCTCAGCTGTACTGACATTGCAGAGGTCTTCGATGGAAGCCACTCAGCAGTACACAAACGCTGCAGTCACTTCTGTGAGGTTCAGATCAGCTGTCTGACACTTCAGAAAGTCATTCACTGAGCTTCGTAGACATTCAGCCCTTCTTAATGTTACATCCATGCTTCAAGCATAAAAGCAAAGCCTTTCTCCTCCAAAGATGAATTAAGTTATAAACCGCCCCAACCTTCTGCCTCTACTGCTGCATTTGACAACCAAACCACATCACCGCTCATTCACCCCACCAAGGCATCCCAGAGAGCCATTCCTAAACAGCTGACGCTGCTCTTCCCCATTCCTGCAGATATTTTTCTTTCCAGGCATCTTGAGCTGTAGTTTTAGCAAGTGCTACTTGCAGTATGCCTTGTAAATCCTACAAACCGCTATAAAATCACACAGTGTCAATTTTACATGTTTTCCAACAGAAAGGACCATGGTTTTTGTTTCTACCAATCTCTCAGCTGTACAGTGCCTTGTAAGTATTAATTTTTAGGGTCATCACCAACTATGATTTGTGTAAAGCTCTCCAGTTTTACAAGGTTTGTCTCACACCATACTAGACTAGCTGGCAGATGGCTAATACTGACTAGGTGGTAGAAGACAAACCTCTTTATTAGTGTAATGCTGAATTCAAACACTGCTGTTTCCGTGGATTGAAATCATATCCTTTTAGATATAGTAGTGTAGCAAGTAGAGCCACTGAGAAATTTCCATTTTATTTGTTTCTTTTTGAATACCAAGTTTGTGTTTTACAAAGACATAGTTGCCCCCAGGAAAAGCTTGATTTTCCTGAATTGTTTCCATTTTCCCTCAGGAAAGCTGAAGCAAAGCATTTAACTCAGGGTCAATGTGATCTGAAAATTGTTCAGGTCAGGTCTAAACAAATTAAAACTATTGTAGGTCAAGTCAGCCTGACATGGATCTGCTTTAGCTGGAGTTACACATACATGTTGGGATCTGCATATCTGTTGTGAAGCAATGGAGATTCTCTCCAACAAGGAAACTCAGCCAGCAAGAAACAACAGGAAGAAAACAACTTCACAAGGTGAATGGAGAAACTGTAAATACAGCTGAGTGTTGAAACTGCCCAAAACCTCAAAATATTTCAAAATACTTCCCACATTCACAATAAAAGATTTTTCTACAAGTATCTCATTGTACTGTAAGTTTCCAGCAGTTCAGTTTGGGACCCAAATCCAAGATGAAAATGAATGTCTAAAGGCAGGACACAAATCTATATCTTTGTAGGGACATGTCTGCTCAAAGACATCAAACTATTTTGTTAACTGGCAGGGAATAGTGGATCACAGTGGGATTTGCTGTTTTTCACAATTCCATATGTATTATATGATATCATACACTATCATTCCCATTCTATAGACAGGAAACTGGGACTGTGTGAGCACTGTTACGTGAGCAATATAGAAAATAGTGCACGGACATTGGAGGGTCTCTAGCTATTAAAACTAAAAACCTGTCAAGAAAAACTCCCTTTGAGGTAAACTGTCTTCCAGGACAAGACCACAAGGGCACCACATGGATCTACAAAATGGAAAATTAAAAAAAAAAAAGCAAAGACACGGTTCTTCACAAAATGTGTGGTCAATCTGCTGTGGGGCTTGTGCAGTGAGATGCTGTACAAGAGAAAAGCTTGCATGAGGTCAGAAAGCAGTCAGCTATTGGCAGCCTGTGTAGATAGGGGATGAAAAAGATGAAAAAGAGGGAGGACAATTTTTAAACAAGAGTGTCTTCAGGATCCTCTGGCTGAACAAGGATCTCTTCAGAGACGGGAAGGCTGTCTGAGAATCCCATTTCTCTAGATCTGCCCAGTCCCACCACATCTGTGCTGTTCTTGACACAAGCCACCAGCAGACCATTGAGTCTTTCTTGTTCTCCATCTGTGACATGTTTCAACTGCTACTCTTGATTTTTCATTACAGGTCTGTGGATCCCGTAGGGGGCTGGGAGAGAGGATGTCCTGTGGCCTGGGCAGCAAATGTTCTGCAGACACATCTGAGCTTACCACCAGTGTACATTTGCCTGTGATACGGAGGACTGGAAATGATGACCAAAACACTCTCTGCTAAATTTATATTTTTGCTGTCATGACCCCACAAGTCCAGTATCATTCACCAAAGTCCACACCAGTACAGTACTTGTGCAAAAGGGCCCCTTTCAGGCCTGGCTAAATGCTGAAGGACCTACATCCTAGGGCATGTTGTTTTCAGGAAAAAAAATCTCACTGTTCCCTCATCCACTGTCTACACAAGCTGTCTGTGTTTTCCTCCCCATGTGACTGAAATAATATATAACAGAAGTTTGACTCTACTGTATGCAAAAGCAAATAGCTTTATGATAGAGGAAAAACTCAGCCATGAAGGGACAGTGTAGAAACACATGAAGAGCTGAGGAAAGCTGAAGAAGGGACAGAAAGGGAGAACATGAGATGAGTCCCCTGCAGGTCCAGCCCAAAGAAGCCTACACATTTCAAAACAGCATCCCAGTTACTCTACTGGGTTTTGAGGGACATCATTTATTTCAGTGCTGGCACCAAGACAGACTTTTCTCCATGACACAGACATCACAGGTGGAGATGCACCCACCAAGTGCCCACCTGCTCACTGAAGACTGGTGTCCTGCAGATTATCTGAATAGACAAAACCTGGCAAGTGGGAGTTGTGTTAAGTCTCATATCCTCGACACGGCTCCAGTAACCCACTCACCATTGGGTTAAGCTCATATTGAACACGAGCAGAGCTCCTTACATGTTGTGCAACACAATGGAAAATTGAGACCATACCATAGATGAGGACATAGGAGTTACGTGGTTTGCCTGAGGCCACACAGTGAGTCAGCGGCTAAATTATAAACTTGGGAGTCCCTGGCTCCAAGTCACTTATTCAATCTATGCTGCCTCTAAGGCATATTACATTGGGGGTATTGTATGGAAATGACATTAACTTTAAAGAGCAGTGTACAGTAGAAACAAGCAAAATAAGTGGTCTTTATTGTGGGTTGATTTAAAAAAAAAAGCATGAAAAAAAGTGACACGAGCAGTTTTGCAAGCATACAGTGTAAATTAATTTTGCACAATTTGATTTCGAAACCGCCCTCCTGCATTAAAAACCTAAACACCAAGTTTCATCCCATAATGGACCCTTCTTTTCCACTCTTCTTCTTTTTTCTTTTTCTGGTAATTCTGTTAACCCCTGAAAATAGTGGTTTAACATGGAAATGCTGACAGCTCCTTAAAGTAGAGCATCGTATTTGCAACACTGTAATTATGCCTACTTCAAAACGCTCCAAAGAAAACAAGATTTTCCTGTTCAAACAAATCTTGAATGGCTTTAGCCCCAGAATTAAATCATTCAGACCAAAAAGGACGGTGTTAAGCATGCTGAACCAGGGCTATACCAAGGAGATGTGGAAAGAGATAAATGCAAACTGATTTTACAGTATTTACGTAATTAGATCCACATCTCTGCTTTTCTTTATTGAATGAGTAAAGACCAGATTAACCTTATTATTATGATGTTTATTTGATTGACTTAGGAATTCCATCTGGATAAAAGAGAGCCTAGATGTCTTTCTCCATGCGTGCCCAGCGTGAAGCCAATCAACGTGCCTCTCTAAGTAACAAATTTGGTTTATGTCATCTATCAGCAAGATACTGTAATAGTGGATATAGCTTTAGTTCAATGGATGACTGCTCCTTAAAGACCACGCAGCTTAGAGGTTTCCATCCTGCATTTTTGTGTCCCCACAGAAAATTACTTGTCAGATTTTCCGCTCTTGTGAAGAGGGTGGTAAGGAAATGTGTGGTGCAGAACGCGTGCATGGCACATTTAAACGAGAAAACCGATAGCTCAGCACTGCCTTCTTGGTGGAGGATGTTTGCATTTTTTGCAAGACTTCCTTGTATCCCTTTTCTGCCTTGTAGTACAAAGGCAAAGATGTGGGTAGATACAGGATTCCTGTACCAATGATGAGAGAGCAGGAGAAAAGAGAAAGGTTTCCTCCACTGCTTTGATTGTTAGGACTGCTGCATGCAAATTTTCCTTCCTAACAATATTTACTATATCTCCATTTAGCATAAATAATATTAGACCAAAAATCAGGAGGAATTTGGTGTCACTCTCATTGCATTTGTATAGGGAAAAACAATGTTTTGAGTTAATAGAAGTCCCTGCTGATGGATTCTTACTTCCTTTGGACAGCTATCCCACCAGCTAATTAAAAAACACTGTCAGGGACCATCTTCTGGTAGGAATCCTCACTTTCCAGACAAGAGGGTAACATAGCAAGCTGAGGATGGGACAGGTTGGATTTATTTTCCAGTTTTGCATAACCGAGACAGACCCACACAGTCAATCTTTACCATCTCCAATCAGCAAAACAAAAATATTAATTTATTTTCCATTTTGTATCAGTCTTGTTTAGTCAGGTTGCCATCACTTCTGGGCACAGTCTTCTTTTGACTTCATGCAGGCACAACCTCCAGAGTTCAGACTGCTCAGTGCAACTCAGGGGTGAGCAACTAATCCAAAGAAATCACAGAAGCACAGGATGGGTCAGGTTGGAAGGGACCACAGTGGATCATCTGGCCCAACATCCCTGCTCAAGCAGGGTCATCCCAGAGCACATGGCACACGACTGTGTTCAGATCATTCTGGAATATGCCCAGTGACGGAACCTTCACATCCTCTCTGAGCAATCTGGCCATTTGAATCTGACCAAGAATATTTCTGTCATCAAGGTGGTAATCTTGTAACTGGAAATGGACATCTTGCAAATGTTTCTGTTTTATCTTCCCACTTCTTGCTCTAATAGACACACAGGAATTTGCCATCAGGCTGCAATCTGACACGGCTGGGGTACAGGAGACTCTGCCTGTTATCTCACTCGTACCTCACAGACTTGCTCTTGACTTCCTCCCGTGCGTTATCACAACAGACTCCAACTTGTGCTTCACTTTTCTGTTGGGAAAAGATTGTGCAACCTCCAACACTCACCCAGCAACCCTTCCCCCACAGGGAAGGAAGCCTCCAGCCAAATGAAAGCTTTGATATTAAGAGCACGGTGATGTGTAAACCCATAATAATGCGCTTGGATGGCAGCTCTCCTTCAGGAAAACAACAAAACAAAACACTCCTAATTAAGGTATTGGCTCGGAGGAGGTACCAAGTCCAAAATGATTTTGACTCCACGTGGAATTTATACAGAATGCAAACGTGCAACAAAACACCAGCGCACCCAGTTGTGGATGTTCCCCAGCTGTCTGTCTGTCCCCTTTGATGGCAAGCTACAAAGATCCTTCCCGACACAGCCGCCTCCGCGGGAAGAAAGAGGAGACTCCGCCGTGCTCTCATATCAAATTGAGCGGCAGAAGGGAAATTTTAGAAAGAGAAGGTTTAAGTTTACAAACGTAACAGTTGCACTCAGCTTTTATTTTCTGTGTGTTCACAACAGTGGGCTCTTGGTGACCCTTGTGCGTCCCTTCCATGTCAGAATATTCTGTGATTCTGTGGTTCCTCCCAAACTCACAGATGGGTCACACAATGCCAAGGGAAACTTTTGGGAAGCACTGCCTGGGGCTCCCGGTGGTTTCTGCTTGGGGCTGTGGATTCAGATGTTATTTTTCCCTGCAGCTGTTGGGGGCAGTAGACAATCAATCCTGGGTTTCTGTAATCTGTATGACCTGGGTGTGGATCACATACTGATGATGCCAAGCAGATTTGCAAGCCACCTGGCATGTCTGGGAATATAGGCAAAACGTAAGACCTGCCTTGTGAAATGGCTGTTTTGGTGGTCCTTGAGACTATTGTGGTCCCAATCAGGGACAAATTCTGCTATCATAAATTGCAGTATGATTTAGCAAATGCCAATTGATTTTGGCTAGAATTTTCCCATTTTCAAGCCACGAGTATACTTATTTTAGATGTAGTTGAATTTCCAAACAAGTTCCAGGAAATTAGTAGTTTAAGCCTGAGAGTAAGGAAAACAGATTTTCTTTGGACAGAGGCAGGAGGCAGATTACAGGCAGAGGCCAGCAAGACAAAATTTTGGAGGTTTTTTTTGCACTAACAGTTACCAAAGATCATGTTTTACCCAAACAATCCACTCCATAGCCATAGGCACACTGGGCATGTACCGAGGTGTGTGTTGGGCTGCATGATGTGGGAAGGCCACAGCACTACTTGCAACTAAGTGATCTTTAAGGTCCCTTCCAGCCCAAACCCTTCTGTGATTCCATGACGTGCAGCAGAAGCAAGAGAATGGGTTCAATCCATGCACCAACCATTAATTATTTCACGTTTTAGCACATTGTAGGATTCCCTTGCCTGCACTGATACCTGAAGACTTTAAATCACCCAGAAGCCCAAAAGCAGAACCTCCACCTTAGGCCCCAGAAATGAAGAGCCTTGTCTCCACTATGAACTCTCAGTAATCCATGGGGAGGGAGGCAGCATCCTAACAGACAGCTCAACACAAAATCTGAAGGTGTTAGAAAAAGCAGCTTCTTGTTCCACTGCTGAAGGACACCAGGCAGCTCAATAAAAAAAAATTTCTCTGGAAGAGTGATTGGACATTGGAATAAGTTGCCCAGGGTGGTGGTAGAGTCACTGTCTCTGGAATTTTTCAATAGATGTCTGGATGGGGCACTTGGGAATGTGTCTTAAGGGGGATTATGGTGATGCTGGGTTGACTGTTGGACTGGATAATCTTTAAGGTCTCTTCCAACCTTGATGATTTAGTGATTCTGTGATTCTGTTCGTGATGTTTCAGGTACTGCTTCTACAGCCAGGAAGCTTAACACAATGAACAGTGGAGATCTGCAGTGCAGCCGCAGTGGGATCTAGTTCAGGTTTACAGTCAGCGGGAAGAAACATGAACATTTAGGGTTCAAATCAACTTTCCTAAAAGAAATGGCTAAAATAACTCCAATTTTGTGACATTTTCTTGGTTTTAAGGAAGCATTAAATCCGTGTGTCTTAGCCTGACCTTCTGCACTCACTCCTGTTTGAAAGCTCAGGGATGAGATTTTTATTTTTATCTCTAGGCTACTCTTATTCTGAAAAGTGAGTGCTCAGTGGCATACTGGTCCCCAGTATGCCTTACTGGGGACATGCCAGACCATCTCCAGCTGCCTTCTGGCCTGGGTTGGGACAGAGAGGTGGCTAGTGCACACCAGGGTCTTTCCCCATATGGGACTGTGCCATGGTGAGGTAATTGGAGATGCCTGGTATAACAGGTGCCAGAATGTTCCTTTAATAAAATCATTACTTTTAATAAGAATAAGAATAAGAATAAGAATAAGAATAAGAATAAGAATAAGAATAAGAATAAGGAATAAGAATAAGAATAAGAATAAGAATAAGAATAAGAATAAGAATAAGAATAAGAATAAGAATAAGAATAAGGAGGAATGCCCAGTAGCTAAAAGGCTAAGCCTTGATCCTGAAAATACATGCTCACATGGGTAATTATGTGCACTTAGCAGTCTTCCTGCAGTGCTCCGAGAACTTCAGAATGGGCTGCTCCAGTTCCCATGGGCTGTAGCAGGAACAGGACACTCCTGATCTCACCACACTCCTGGGTGTACTGGGACCAGACCCCTGTCAGACTGTACCTCAAATACACCTCTTTTTCAGTACCAAAAACAGAGTTCTGCAGGGGGCAGATGCCCGAATCAGGATTTTATTAGTTAACGGGACATGGTTCACGATTTCACATCCCGCAGCTTCCCAGGTTCCACTGACCTGTGTGATGCCATGAGGATCGGCCGTTTCTCAGGAGATTTAACAGGGATTAGTGGTTCCCATGTTGGAGCTATAAACACAGTCCTGCCAATCACTTCACCCTCCCTATTCACGCCAGCAGAATAATGCAAGGTCCTGCTCACTTTCCTCTTAAATTTCACCTTCTCATTTAGAATATTTTTCCTTTTTGAAAGATCATCCAAGGATAAGCAGATATGGGATTATTTTAACAAGTGAGCTCCAGTATTGGACCGTTTACATTGCTTGTTTCTCACTGGCCTTCTTGTTTACAACAGACTGAAATGGTTAATACAAATTAGTAACATATGATATACCCAGGTGTTTCATACAGTGGCCATATTTTTTCCCCTGTAATTATTATGGTACTACAAACAGCAGTGAAACGGTTGAATATCTGTATCAGAGAACTTTGAGGAAAAGAGAGATTTGACTGAAGGAAAATACTCTAACAAAGGTTTTCCTGTACAGGCAGTTGCCCTCTGGCACCAACACAGCTCCTCATAACTTAACGTTTTTAATGATGGGTTTGTGAGCAGAGTTAAGGAAAGCTCCAGCCTGGAGAACTAATATTGCAGGGAAGCTCACAGGGTGGTTTCTCCATTCCACCCTGGAGGTAGCTGCATTTCCACTCAGTGACTAAGTGGATGATACATATTCAGGGCTAGATGGGTTTATTTTTCACTCTTACAATGTCGGAGCAATTCCTCAGCCTGCAGTGGAGGTACCAGAGAGTACAGGAGAGTAAGTGGATCACAGTGGGTAAAGGACTTCTCTCTTGACTTAGTGAATATATACAACTATATATAGATATATATGCTGCAGCTTGATCCTTCTGTTTCTCTGTCAAACAGGATGTTTTCATAATTCTTCCTCAGACCTCAGGATGGTGACAAGATGGATGAGGGATGTGAGAACTTATTATGAGTTAAACATACCCATCCTCTTATTCTCTCAGCTTGCTTAATAATCAGCGCTTAAAAGAAAAACAAAACAAAATAAACCAAAAAACTCTGATATGCTACAGTGCCTGAGGGGTGTTTGTATAACAGGAGGATGTGAGTTCATGGATTCCACCTCTCCTTGCCCTTATGGCTCAGTTTGCTGGATGGTTGAGAGCAAACCAGATGGGCTCCAGCAGGAGAAGACAACCTTTCCACAAGGAATAATGTTGCTGGCCAAGGGTATAACCAGTGCTCCTGCTAATTAGAGCCCAAAGTAGAAGCGATCACATGTTTTTCATTACAAAAAGCAGGAACTCCTGGCTTGTACCACTCTCAGCTCTGCACACTGCTAGAGAATTTCCCTGGAGAGACAGCTCGTAGCAGCCACATTTCTTGCACACACAAACTTATCCATCTTGTAATCAATACCAAGAACAAGTTGCCACTTTAGATAATTTCATTCCCATTTTCAGAGCTTAAGGATTTCTGGGGAACAGCAGGAAGTGATCCTTATGCTTGCACTGCACGTGGAATCTCAGCAAGTGTTCTTGCAGCATCCCTTCCCCATGGGACTAAGCTCTCACCGGTGAGGGATGTTTACTCTCGAGTGAGTACATGTGGGACAGATTTCCAGCTTGCTGCAACTCTCTTTATAATTCATCAGACCCTAGAGATCTGCACACACATCAGGATCCTGCTGAATATGTGACTGCAATGGCCACACACTTTTAAGGTCCTTCAGCACAAATCACTTTAGGAGAAGCCTTGATATTTAGTAATATTTTTGTTTGGTTAGTTCCACCTGAGGATTCCTACAGTGTTTCTAAGTCTTCCTTTGGCAAATATCCACTTCCACATGTAGCTGCCTATTGATTTCCATTTGTGTCAACTGACACAAATATTACAGGTGTCAGAAATGGTGCCTACAATTTAATTGCATTGAGTGAAAGGAATAGGAATGGCCCCACTGCATATTCATTATCTTGTTTGAATTTTTTACACAGAAAAAGTCTTTGTTTCCTTACCTATCCATATAATTTTGATAGAATTGTTCTTCTTCACAATTTCTCTGCTCTTGGTGTCAAAATTACCATCAGAGAAGCTTTGGTTTACCTTCCCAGCAGAGGTGTAGAAGGGCTGAGGAGAGAGGATGGGGAAGTGACATGGACCAATACTGCTCCCTGAATAGGAGGACTGGGTGGTTAACAAGATGCCCTCCAGGTCTGTGTTTCTGTGAAGAGCCAGCTATAAAGACATTTTTCTACTTCTGGGTTTTACTCAGATAAAATAAAACCAGATAAAGGCTGGTGGGTAAGCACTCAATGTGCTGTAGAAAGTCAGACCTACAAGGAGGGACAAGCCCTTGTACCAGGGTCAGATAATTTTGCATTTATTCAGCAAACTAAAATTGTCTTTTCCCACCATTTCACAGTGTGCAGCCATTGCGTCATCACTCTTAACCATCACTGCTCACTCTTTTAGAACGTCAGTGGGAGTTTTTTTCAGATCTCTAACCCTCCTATTAAATATCTGTATTTTGGATTATTCTTCTCAGAATTATTAGTTTGCCTTTTCCCAGACAGAATCTCATTCTGTTTCCTGCTCATATTTCTAACCCCTGGTTCCATTAGTGTTATTTCTCTGTCTTCACTTGGTTTGCAGTTCTTTCCAGCACAGTGTCATGTGCAGATCTAGTTAATGTACTTGGTTACACCTCCTTCCAGATCATTAATAAAAGTATTAAATAATGCTGCTGCTCATACAAATCCATGAAGCACCCTGCTGTTCACCTCCACCATCCTCATGACCACAGCCATCCATCATGAGCACCATTTATCACAGGCAAACACACTTTGCAAGCTAAAGCTGTTCTGTTCGAATTGCATCGCTAACTCTGGGTGAGGATAAAAGGGAAGAAATGTCAAGTGTTAGTGGTGGAAGGAGGTGGAACAAGGGCTGATGATATTGCTCCTTATCAAGGAATCCAAATGGACCAATGGAGAGAAATGTGATCCCTCTCTGCATCCTGCCATGTCTTGTAGCAGAGGTTTGCCTGACGCACTGGCCTGGCAGTGCCAGAGACCACATACTTGAGGGAGGAACTATATATTATCCCAAGAGTTGTTCCACCAGCCACGAACACAACAGGAATAGCAGTCATTGGCAGAAGGGAGATACTATTTGTTGCCACAGAACTATTTCCGGTAAGGAATAATCCCCTATCCAGACATGAACTAAAACAAAGAGAATTTCAGAGCCCCTCTGCTTGCTGCTGGGATCTGTGATGAGCTGGTAAAGCTGAATATCAAAAAATCCTGGGCTGGAACAGGCAATTAACTGTGGGCTTCTGTCATTTCTGGGCATCTAAACCCGAAGAAGGTTGGAAGGAAGGTAGGAGAGGTTCTTTCCATCCAGGCTTCCTCCTTAGGAAAGCAACATACTCCCCGTGTGCTTGTCTAGGCTTGTGGCATGTACAGGAATGTAAGTGCTGCCACACCACGTTGAAGACCTGAGGTCCAAGAAGCTCAAAATCCTGGCTCAGAGAGTGGCCAGCATCATATACCTCTGGGATGGGGTGATGCTCTCCTGAAGCACACAGAGCTGGCACAATCCCTGTGAGCTGCCCCAGTCCTCCTTGTAGGGATTCAAGAGGCTTCAAAAAGCAAATACTATTTTAATCCCTGAAGCGAGAGGTGTAGTAGTTTTTCAAACTATTTGATACAGCTGCAAGAACTCTGGATTCACTCGCTAAACCACAGAAATGTCCCAACCTCACCTGTAGGATAACAAGCCCCTAGAAGTCCTGACAAAACCAGTGGGAACAATGGGGGTTCAGCAAGTGAGAAAATCCCATCCAATGATAACACATGTAAACTGGGATGGCAGCTCTGGCCTGACCAGTTAGTTGACATCTTGACTCCTGCAGATCAGTTTCTATTAGAACAAACTTTTCTGTTTCTTAAGTGTAATCCTGTTTAACTAAGAAATGGGTACAAAAAAATCCTATTTCATTGAATGCAGTAGAAAACAAGGAAAAGAAAACATCTGTTTTGTTTTGAAATACCCAAAACTGCTCCTGTAGCAACGTCTGTGTCCCTGAGCCCATTTTACTGAAGAAATCATTTAACAAATGCAAGTGAAATAAAGAAGTGGATTAGGTAATGGAATTAGGTAATGGAATGTCACTTTGTCTGGACAACAGGTAGCAAAAAGCACTTAAAGAGATACCAAGTGAAATTATACTTGAACGTACACACATCTTTAGCTCTTAAGCTGAATACACTGATGAATTTTAAAGGAATTGGCTCTGTAGCTTACCAAAGCACCAGGAGTTCAGTTTTGAACAGTTATGGGAAATAGAAGTTATAGGACACTCATAGGTGGAAATAGGAGGGGAAAATATTGCAATTATTTTGTGTTTTTAATTAAAAATAGCAGTTTGAACAACTTACACTTCACTGCTCAGATATTGTAATTATGGTTATAATAAGCAAGTCTGAACAGAAAAGCAAAAGAACAGGAGAGGCAGCAGAGCCAAAGGTTGAAAAGGGGATAATAAAAATATGAGCTATAGAGACTATGATTTCAGGCAGAGAACAAGAGACAATTTCCTCACTAAAACTTCAGAATTGCTGAGCACAGAGCTACAGAGACTATAATAAATACAATGAATTTTAGCACAACAATTTCAAAGAAATATATCATTTATCAGAAAGTTTCCTGCAGCAGGTCAGACTCCTGAATTCGCATATGCACTGCTTGAACCAGTCCTTGTTTCTTTCCCAGTGTCGGGCGATCTGTCTGCTTGCAGATCATGTGCTAACATCAAGTCCCAGGGACCGGAGTGCCACACTACTCACACTTCACTGGAAATCTTTATCCCACGTATGTATGAAGGGGCACTGATCCTCTGCAGTGTGAATGGAGATTTTGTGAATCTCAGAATGGTGCCTCTGATGGCTCGGTGATGTTAGATTGGGCACGACGGCTAAATAATCAAATAATAATTTTTATCATTAAATAGTTCCTTTGTTCACAGTGCTGAGCAAAATTTAAAAAATAAAAGTTTCTTTCTTAATTTTGGGTGTTGAAACTGCCTGTGAGAGAAAGGTGTTAAGTCTGATGCACTGCCTGAATTCCAGAGGCTCCTTCACCTGAATTCCAGAGGCTCCTTCACCTGCCTGACAACTGCTTCCAACTGCCTGATGATTAAATGTGCCAAGGGAGCAAGCCACTCACTCAGCCTGCCCTGGGATGCTGAAACAGCGAGTGCCAAGAGCAGAGAGAAACCTTTTGTCTTGTTTTTGCATAATACGAGGTTGTGGCTACGGTTTGTTGGTGCTGCTATCGGTGATGGGCACAACAACAGCTCTTCAGGAGTGAAACTGGTGTGGAATTCAGATGCAAAAGTATTTGCTTGCATTAGGACAGACACCAGGGCTGGGCAGGCAGGGCAAAATGAGTAAGCATTTCCTGTGTTTTCTGGTGTTTTTCTCTGTTTAAACAGGCCAGTACACAGGTGTGACAAACAACAGTGTTTTAACCACTGGCAAGAGGAAGCATTTCCTGCTGCCGATCTGCCAGGGATATGGTTTTCTTCCATGCAAAAGTGTTTGCAGAATGTGAATGCTTTGTGCAGGGAATTATGGATAAGTCCACTTCTTAACTCAGGTCATGCGAAGGGGGATACAGCTGTGTGTGAAAGGGCCTGTGCAGTTGTGTGAAGAGGAGAGAAGGTAAAATAGCATTTCCCAAAGCCAGAAGAAAATCACTGCTGTCCTCCAGCAAGGAAGCAGGGAAGCCAGGGACACCCTAACCATCCAAAATGAAAATATTGTTCAGACAAAAAGGTTGTGTCCTGCTCAATCAACAGCCCAACAAGAGGAAATTGGATTTCTTTAACCAGAAGGCTGCCTGGACTTCTTCTGACTGTTAGGAAATGTCGGGAAGGGTGTGAACACACAACAAAATACAGAATTTCCTGTTCTTTTCTTTATTCCTGACTCCTTTTGGCAAAAGACAGGGTTAAAATTATAAACTGAGACACACCAAAATCTTACACTGTCTCGAGCAGCTGCAGCTGGCTTGCACTAGTGTGTATACAAATTCTCATTTGTACAACTCACATTAAATTCACTGTGACTGTTCAGGAAAATCCATTAACAATGCATACGATGCAAGATCTGGCTGCCATGTAGGGTGTTTGCTCCAGCATGTTCCAGAAAGAGTTACACGAGGTTATTTACAAATACACATTATAATTTCTAATCTTAAGATATACTGCCTTTGAAGTTTCAGAAGCTGCACAGGACCAAATCCAGAATTATGTGGGCACCTAATTCCCATTTAGATCCCAATTGATATAACTGGAGCTCAATGCCTGGGTGCTACTAAGGTATGAACCTTAACAGTATACATTCCATAGGAACAAATCACAGACTCACAGAATGAGAGAGTCATTAAAGTTGGAAAAGTCCACTACGATCATCAAGTCCAACCATTAACCCAGCCCTGTCAATCCACCACTAAACCATGTCCCCAGGTGCCATATCTGAATAACTTTTTAATATCTCCAGGGATGGTGACTCAACCATTTCCTGGACAGCCTGTGCCAGTGCCTGACCACCTTTTCCATGAGCACATTTTTCCTAACATCTAATTGAAACCTCTCCTGGTGCAGCATGACGTCATTTTCTCTTATCTATTGCTTGTTACCTGGGAGCAGAGCCCAACCTCCACCTGGCTGTATCCTCCTGTCAGGGAGTTGTAGAGACTGATAAAATCATCCCTGAGCCTTCTTTTCTCCAGGCTGAGCCCCCCCCAGCTCCCTCAGCCATTCCTGGTGCTCCAGACACATAACCAGCTCAGTTGCCCTTTTCTGAACACGCTGGTAGTGTAAATGTCATCTCACTGCAGTGCAATCTTTTCCTCCAGTCATCTTAGAGCCCTTTTTCAGACAGCGGAGAGAAGTTGTCAATGCCCAATTTACCTTATCCTAAAGAAGATACCTCCATTAAGTAGAAAATTCCATCCAAAAGTGATTGCTTGAATCCATAGAGTATTCAGGCAGCCTGGGATCACCAGATCAGCTGTGCCCACCTGGGCACAGCCTCAATCTAACATTTCCAGTTTCATATCAACCCAGGACAGAAAAGCTGGTTTTGGGGGAACAACGATATCTTTAATTTGCTCCAAAAACAAACATGACACAAGAGGCTCCCAGAGTTATGTTTGTGTAAATGCAAGCATATGTTTCTGCATTTGTTTCCATATTAATGTTATTTTAGTATCTATTTCATTACTAGCATTCAAAAGGACTTAACGATACACTGATAGTGCACATTACAGTCCTCCCACATGAATTGTTCCTGAACACAGCGATAATGCTCTTCCAGCACCATATGCATCAGAAATATTTATTCATTTGCCTTCATGGGAATATAAGGCAAAGCCTATTAAATCAATAGCTATGCAGAGGGTTTTGTTTTTCCATTAAGTCTCCAAAATAAAACTGACAAACTGATTAAACGGATCACATCTTGCAGTTCCCAAAGTCTGCTTTATGGACTAGTCCGTGATATTAATCAAAAGCTGAGCCAGAGGAAAACATTGATCAAATTCTTTTAGAGAATAATAGAGTCAGACCCTTCAGTGGTGTAAAAGGGAATAACTCAGTATCTCTATCTCAGTTTATATTGGCTGGATGTCTAGTCCACAGGCTTTACGCCAACAGCTCTTTTGAAAAAATCTGTGTATTAGACACTACGTATTTTCACTTTCTTATTCATATAGTAGTAAAAGATTCAGACAGCAAATTCTTTGGGGCAAAGATTTCTCCAGCTGTCTACCACAGGCTGTGTGAATATGTAACATGCATACATTGGAGGAGAAGGAGGTTTTCCCACCCCCGAAAGGGTCATTCTTGCTGAAGAGTGCCTGCACCTGTTTTCCATTGTGCTCTCAGCACAATGTGCTCATCACTGACCGTAAAAAGACAACTCTGGGCTCCTCAGAACGAAACTCTGCATCAGAGCTGCAACCAGGGAGGAATTTCCCAGGTCACAATGATGGGGCTTTTTTTCTCTTCCTTTGCGGTAAGTGGCATGGTCTGCTTCGAGGATCACCTGAGATTTTGCTGATCTCACCAGCTCACAAGCACCTGCATTCACCCAGCAGCTGTTCCCACCACCACTGGCTGTCCCAGATCACAGGGCATTTCCCCAAAGCCTGAAATATGAAATAAAACCCACAAATGCAATGCAACCACAGGAAGAAAACAAGAGATGCAAGAAGTCTAAAGTACCTACAACAGGTAGAAATTGTCTTTTTCAGTAGTGCTGACTTTCATGCCATTTCATCAAACAGGATAGCTATGTCCCTGGTATGTCTGTTATCTCTAAAACCATAAGCACAGAGTCACAAAATGGTTTGGGCTGGAAGGGACCTTAAAATTCATCCAGATCCAGTCCCCTTGCCATGGGCAGGGATACCTTCCACTGGACCAGGTCATACTGGAAGTGCTGGCTGGGTCCTGACAGGTCACAGGTAAGAGAAGATCCTTGTCACCTTGAGTGGACGTTGAATTTCAGGGTGCATGTAGCCTCCAGAAAGCCAAATTAATTACTGCCTCAAAAGGGTCCTGTGAATAGTTTTACATAAACTGGTGCTTATTCTCTTATCTCAGCACAATAGGATACATCCAGTACAATAATTAGGAAGACAGATTCCCCTTGTAAACATTTTCTGCACTTGTGTATATTTTTTTCCCTGTGGGACCATTAGCAACAGAGCAGTAAATCTACAAGATCTATTCCCCATATGAGCACGAGTCTCTGTAGTTTGCCAGGTTACAAGAAATATAATTAGGACTCCTTTACCTGACAGATTAATGAGTTTAACAGCAAAGGCCAGATAGCAGTAAATTAAACACCTAAACACTGTGATCTCTGCATGTAATATAATAGTGAAATAGCACATCTTTTGTAATGGCCTTGGCCATTTCAACACATAAATTCCTTATAACATATCAGTTTTATGGTACTTTTTATTGTACGTTGGTATAAATATTTATACTTTTAGCTTGCCTTGCCAGTAAATATTTAGCATTTTGTTCTAAATGGTGACAGCCTCGGGTTCGTCCACACAAAATGCTGCATGGATTTGTCACATGAATGCACTTAATGAGCCACCGAGAATGTGCATTTGGCAATAATCACCTTTTAGAAGAACTAACAAATGCTCAACAAGCTGCTTGTTAAAGACAGAGCTTCCGATGTGGTGAGAACACAGACGTCTGTCCGAGGCCAGCCCGTGTGATTAGATCAGATTAACACGTGCTTGGGGAGGAAAGAATAAAAGACAATGAAGAAACATGTCTCTGCTAAAGTGTTTAATCCTATTTCAACAAGAAGTAGTGTGATTATGCGATTTTAGAGGGAAATTAAATAATAAAAGCCTTGATCGAGTAATTTTGTACTTACAATGAGGTTTTTGCCTATTGATGCCATTAGCAAAACTTGACTATTTTATTTGGTATTAGATACAGAATTCTTTAGTCTGTAGAAATTAGGAAGAAAACACAGTTAGGGCTTAATTTTCATCATAATGATGCCAAAAGAACCAAGCTCGAGCAGGAGGTGAAAAACTGAGTTAGAGAAAAAGTTGATTCCTCACATCTCTTAATGTTCCCCAATATCTTACCATCTAGGTATAAAATGAGATGCAACGATTTGACTCAGTGGATGATCAACAGCAAAGCTGCATGATATGGCTATAATAATAATAATAATAATAATAATAGTAGTAGTAGTAATAATAATAATAATAATAATAATAATAATAAAAAAATACTTGATTGTAGCACTCAGCTTTTCAGTCCTCATCTTTCAGAGAGACCCAAAGAGACCCCGGTGCGGTCACGCTCTATGCAGGCAAGCTCTCTGCAAACACCTACGCCAGCAATTCATTAGCTACCTCGATTTCCTCAGGGTGGGATTCATCTCACCTAATTAGCCATCCCCATGCCAGCAGTATGCACAGACCCCTGTCTGCAGGCTCCCCCCCAGCCACGGGAGAGCAGAGTACCTCCAGGGAGTGATTTGTTTTGCCCGAAGACAGAGCGAACACCCCCGAGAAGGTGCCTCTATCTCCCCAGGGTCGTTAGTGGAAGGCCAAGTGATGGTTTTAGGCCAGACACCTTGGTTTTAGACAGCTCAGGTTAGGTGAGAGAAACCTTACCCTGCACTTGGGAGTTGATCTTGCTTCCCTGTGCAGCCACATTGTTCCGCTCAACAAAAGGGTCTTTCTTTGGGGTGAGGCTCAGAATGGACGGCCCAATGAAGGGAGGCTGGGAGCACTTCCACTGGAAATTGTTTGCAGGAAAAAGACCTTTTCCAGATTTCTCATGGCAAAAAAGTTCCCTTCAAACTTCTCCAAAAAAACCCCCCAAACTCAAGGTCAGCATTTAATTTCCCATCCACTCAGAGCCAGGTACTTCAGAGGCCTGACAGCCCCAAGGGCTGCATGAGAAAAAAGTGAATTTATGTTCCTCCACATACAAAATGTCGTGGTTTACTGAGGTTTTCATGCACGTGGTGACAGTGTGTGTTGAGTAGATGCACAGCAAAACAGTTCTTCCAACACCGCTGATACTTTTACCATTGGTCATAGAATTGAAATAGATCAATTCTAGTAAAAAAAAGGAGGGTTGCACTTGTGTCACCCCAGCATGGTATGAGCTATCATAGAATAGAATCACCTAATGATTTGGGTTGGAAGAAACCTTTTAAAAGGTCATCTAGTCCAACCTCCCTGCCATGGGCAGGGGCATCTTCCACTAGATCAGGTAGCTCGGAGCCCCATCCAACCTGGCCTGGAACACTTCAAGGGATGGGGCATCCACAACCTCTCTGGGCAACACTCAACACTGTAATTGTAAAATAATTTCTTCCTTTTATCTAGCCTGAATCAACTCTCTTTTAGTTTAGAACAATCATCCCTTGTTTTATTTCTACAGGCTCTGCTAAAAAATCTGTTCCCTTCGTTCTTATAAGTCCTTCAAGTAATGAAAGGCTGCAATAAGGTCTTCTCAGAGCCTTCTCTTTTTGCAGGCTGAACGACCTCAATTCTCTCAGACTGTTCTCACAGGAGAGGTGTTCCATTCCTCTCATTATTTTCTTGACCCTCCTCTTGGCCAGCTCCAACAGGACAATGTCCTTACTCCTGGGCTGGAAGCAGCATTACAGGTGGGGGAGTGTCATTAGAGCAGAGCAGAGGAACAGAACCCCTCTCTCGACCTGCTACCCACCGGCTTTGGATGCAGCCTAGGAAACAACTGGCTTTCTGGGCTGTGCAACATGCACTGCCAGCTCATATCATATCATCATATCATATCATATCATATCATATCATATCATATCATATCATATCATATCATATCATCTATCATATCACCAGGTGTTATCAGCATAAAACCTCTGTAGCCCATTCTAAATCCAGGTTACCTGTAGTATAGCAGGCACAGAGTGTCACCCCAACATTTCTAGTGACTGAAAGAAAACCCCAAATCAGTTGAGATAAAAATACAATTCAGCCCTACAAGGCCAAACCAGGAAGTCAATAGTTTTCATATCTGAATTTCCATCCAGACTTAATTCAATGCAGAAACTTCCTTTCCTTTTATGGACATCAGCTTTGGCCACTTCCTGCCCCCATGACGGGTACCCCATTGCAGCAGGAAAAAGAAATTAAACTTCATTTGCAAAGCTTATGGGGTACCTTTGAAAGTGCCAGCAGAGAGGGAGAATTAAAGCACATCTGATAAATTTTCTGTGTGTTTTTTGCCATTTAGGGCATGAACTGCCGAGGACTGTCCCTGCCATGCATTTGCAGCCCATGAAGCACAGCAGAAATGCTTTGCAGGAGTCCGAGGGTGTGGGAAGTGGATGGCTCAGAGCTGAATCCTCTCTGGTTCAGAGGTGGCTGTGCCCCCATTCCCCACACAGCAAGGCACTGCACAGCCTCCTGGGTGTATGCAGCACCCTTCCAGCTATAACTGGTACTTTGATGAAACACAGAATTCCACTTTTGGAAGTGTTTAGGTGCCTGCTGAGACTGTCTACTACAGAAAGCACCTGTCTCACTGTGATGCCACTTGGGTTAGTTCCCCACCTCCACTAATACTGAGTTCTGAGGGCAGCCTGAGGGAAGTGGGTTCCTGTTCCCGCTGCTGCGGAAAGCTCACTAACCACGAGCTGAACCATCTGCTGGAGCCCTCCCAGAGCCAGCAACCACCACACCACAGGCCAGAAGCTGTAAATGGGGGATGAAAGGGGCCCCCAAAGCCCTGGGAAGGGGAGAGAGGAGAGAAAAGCAAAACTGAAAGAGAAACCCATTCTATAGGTGAACTTTGGGGTTGGATGTCCGTAAGCAAGCAGGTCTCCTGAGGAACCCCTCAGGCAGGCAGTGCTGGTGGGATGGGAGCACCCTGCAGCTTAGGGGTGCTCCTGGGGCTGTGGCAATGCCGTGCCCTGATGTGCCTCCTCAGGGGAGTGGCAGCAGGGATGCGTCCAGAGGGATTCAAAGACTCCACGCCACATCTCGGGGTGCTCCCCCAGAGACACCACAGCAGCTTGCACTGCAGTGCTCTGCTGCTCATTGGCACCAGCAATGCTTTCTGAGTGAAGTGGTTGGAAAAGGATTAGGTTGTCCCGAGGAAAGGGCAGTGTGGTCACCAAAGAGGACTGCATTGCTGCACCACATCCCTCACCTGTGCCATGCCCTGCAGAATCTGCAACAAGCATCCTCTGGCACAGAGTTCATTGGACTCTCCCCCCAGACAAACAGGAGCAATATTTATTGCCATGACTGATGTATCTAAGGCTGGCTTTAAAAACAACCTCTTAATCCAGCTGCTGAAAGAGCAAAGGACGACCACCAGCATTTTAACAATCCTGCAAAACCAAGAGTAGATGGATTGGGATTTATTCAGCATTTTGCTGAGTTTTTGTGAAATAAAAACAACCAATCCCCAGACAGAGGTGTAAGGGTTGGCCTCACCAGCAGCTCCTGGAGGAGACCAGCCCTGCAAAACCCTGAGTGGCTCAGGTTGTGCTTTTCTCTCCTTTGATGCCGGGATGTTTGCAGGTCGTGGCGGCGGGGGGAGGACGTGTGAGACCGAAGGGACCTGTTTTGGCTACGTCCGCGTGGGCGACCGGCGGTTTCGGTTTGTGTGAGCCCGGCCGATGTGGGCCCTGCTCGCGTAGAGGCTCTGCGGGAGCGTGGGTGGCACTGAGTGCCTGTGTGAGACAGACTCTGTGGGTTTGTGTGGCTGTGGTACGGGCGAGCGTGTCTGCGATCGCGTCCCGTAAATGCTTCTACTGTTAAAGGGAACCGTTTCGTAACACCAAGAAAAAAGTAAATAATAATAATATGCATTGTCTGCTGCAGGCTGGTGCCTGGGTGCTCCCCAGCCCAGACCGTGCTGCTGTAGTCACAGAACATTCTACAGCCATAAAGATGACCAGAGCGTGCAGTTGTTCCTCCCCAAAACCAAAAGCTTGTGTTGGGAAACAAGCAGGGCTTTGTTATATCATCTCAGCTTCTGACCTCAGACAGCTTTAAAGCAAATTAGTGTGCCTTTTTTCTTTTTTTAATGAAGAAAATCAAACAAATCATCCCATCCTCATTTCCATGAACATGAAGAAGAATAAATTTCCCCCACTTTTGCCTGCTGTCATTTTCTTGTAAATGTCAAAGCCAAGAGGGTTCCTTGGACATGCACTAGCACAACTGATGGGTGAAGTCAAGTTTACTTCTCCTGGGCCTGGGGGCAATAAAACCTCTGCTGGCTCTGCTGAGCAAGGGCAAAGGGAGGAAATCTTTAATTTCACAGTGTGCCCAGCTGTTGGGACGGAATTGAGATGAATAAGGAGAGGAGCAACACCTCTGAGATGCAAGTGAGCAAAGCAAGCTTTTCAGGGATGGCTTATCCCTGACAAACCCTCCCAATACTGGCCCTTTAATTCACCATGAACACTGGGAAACCGAGTTAATTCATAGGAGCTAATGCAGATCACTGAAAACCTGAGCACTGAAATACGCCTCATTAATCAGCCTATCTCTGTCTCCGTATGATCTACACGATAGGGATGAATATTAACTTCCTTTGAAGAAAATAAAGTGAAGCAGCCACATGTTTTACCTGGCAAACGTATGCAGGGGTGATTCATTCCAAGAATGCTCTGAAAAATCCCCACCTCACTTTTACCTCTAGGAAATTCCCTTTTCATGGGAATGAAAATCGCAGCTCCCACGCCCACAGATCACAGGGCTTTGGCGCTTCGAAAGACAAGAGATGCTTCACCACAGCCCTGCTCATTGAGATCGCTCTGCAATGAGCAAAGCACCAGCAATGCTTTCCCCTAACCAGATCACATATATAATTTTTTTTAACCAGCATATTTTTATGGCGGGGTTTAGCAGCTTCCTATGCTCCTGTTGTTG
>VZTJ01006440.1:1488944-1514378 GCA_013397795.1 Orthonyx spaldingii | reverse complement strand
TTTTAAATTTTTTTTTTTTTTTTTTTTTCACAATTTAGGGTGAAACCCCTGCAGGGGAATGAAAAAAAAATAAAAAGAGAGAAAGAATAAATAAATAATGAAGAAAATGTTTCTCTTTCCCTCTCAATGTCAGGAATGTATGGAAAGCTTTAGGCTGCAGCAGTATTTTGACACTGCGCACAGTATTGCTCCCCTCCCCTATTCCTTTGAGGTTCATCTTTCAGACCACAGCTCTGTTCCGCTGCCAACTCGTTGGAAGTGTTTAGTGACTGCAGAACTGTTGCCTGCTCTCTTCAGAACTTCACACTTCATTTTTCCAGATCCCTGCGAGCAGCAGCAAATATTTCACCAGCCTGGTTTGCTGGCTACCACCATAAATCAGACTTAGGACCCAAAAAAATATCCAGGCCTGTCAAGGCATTAAGCTTTTATTTTCAGGCTGGATCCAGTGGTAAATGAGGGCTTGTATTTTCATTTAAAACTGTAAAGGGATTTTAAGGATTGTCGTTGGACAATGGCCAGATTCAAAAGATACAATGCAGAGTGTAACTGGTTAGAGGAGATTTGAAAAAGTCTTAAGTATGAAAAATGGCTTTTCTTAAAGGTTTTTCAATGAAATGTGAAGCCGGACTTGAATTTCATAAAGGCTTTGGCATAGGCTGTTTATGAGGAAATCAATTGGGAAAGGGAAGAGGATGATGCTCCTGAGCATTTGAGCGGGTATTTATCCCAGCCCGCCCCTTCAGATTCACCAGGACGAGATCTGGTGGTACGGATATGACAGGCACAACAGATAGGAAAAATGTGTCTAATGCTTCTTGCCTTGATATGAGTCACTTAAAAATTAGAAATAAAATAGGAATCTATATAACACTGTGGATTTGGGGACGTTTGCAAGGCAAAGATGCTCAGGAAACTTGCCCTTCACTGCCCAGGCCAGAATTAGATTGCAGTTGGGTTTTTACAACAGCTTGTCGAAGCAAACAACCCCAATCCCTCAGTCTGCTCTTCATTACCCTAAAGAAGCAATGAATAGGAACGAGGTGGGGAGCCGAGCAGTGGGACTGGACTGCCAGCATTGTCACAGCCCTGCTCCGCGGCCTCGCGCCGCTGCGGCTCAGCGAGCTGCGAGCTGTGTACAGACCGTCTTCTTTTTGCATGATAATAACCACCAAACTCATTTGCACAATTTAGCTTTAAAACATACCACAAAGCTCCAGGCAGAGAAAGGTGAGCATTGGCAGAAATTACCAACTGAGGCACCGACACACATGCCGTGCATCAGTTTCCCTCACATCTGAGGAACAAGGAGAAGACGTGGTGCAGACAAAGTCATGATGAGAGGAAATGTTGCTTTTCCTCATTGCTCCCATCCCAGACCACCTTCTGACCTGTGGAGAGCAGAGGGCTGCTCCTGTCTTTGCTGCATATTCTCAGGATTATCCAAAGCAGGTTGGTTTGGTATTCCCGCCCTGGAGGGAGAGTGGTGTTTTTCCCCATGGCGAGGTGTTTTAAGGACAAGCTGGTTGACTCTTGCTTGGTGACAAGCCACACAAAACTGTCACTAACTCAGACCTATTTGGGGTTCTTTTTTCCACTGGGCAAGTATCCTTTCCCCAGCCTCAACATTAGCCTACACCATCCTATTTTGCAGTTCCTGAGATAGCAACTCTGTCTCCTGGTCCCAAATAAACTGAGGATAAGACGCCAGCTTTTCATAGGGTGCTCCTCTGTTCCCCTTAGTACCTGCAGCACTGGCTAACAAAGATGAGAACTGGCATTCACAAACAACAGCTGCTCAATCCCCCGAAACGCCTTTCCTCTGGGAAATGTCAGCATCCTGCCCATGGTGCAGGCGGGAAAGGTTCAAACGTGTAGGGGAATGACAGCAGCTTAACAAATCGCCTCTCTGTCAGCTGAGCCTCCGTAACTGTCTGTGCATGTGCCCCTGGGCCACCTTGGAGGGAAATTAATGGGATTTAACGTGTTAACCTGAATTAATGTGAATTAATTTAGTCAATTAATTCACCAGGGGTTGAGGCTGTGTCTCCTCGCCGTACAAGCCAGGGCGGATGGAAGCGCACTTAGGGATCATTCCCATCCGTCAGCCAGCCGTGAATGGGAAGGGTTATCCTGCCAGCACTGGATTGCATGTCTGAACCATCCCTCTGCACAACCAGGGTTACACAGAGACGGGCCCTGAAGAGCAGCTTCACAGAGGCATTTCAGTAACTAAGGAATTGCCATGGGATGTCAGTCCTCAGATGCTTTCAAAGAGCTGAACCTTGATATATCAGGGTAGGACGAAGTTTCGGCATATTCTGACTACAGGCATACTCTGAAAGCTCTTTTTTCTCTGTAAAGATTCATAAAATGAGGGCAAAAGCATTGAAACCATAGGAGAAAAGCCATGATAGAGCTGTTCCCAGCCCTTGTTCCATTTTTTCTCGAGGGACTGACTCCCAAGCAGATGGCATGCCTGAGATAAACTACATTATTTAAGATTTCTTTGCACAGCAAAGATGCTGCTCGCTGCAGTCACAGGAGATGGTCCTTAGGGTGCCTTTTTCATGTTCTGGCTCGAGGCAAGGGGTCTCTGGAGACCCCCCACCTCCCACAGCGAGCCAGGGGCATTCCCTGCCACAGGCATTGCAGCTCCCCCAATAAATACCAAAGCCTCCCAAGGTCCCATTGCCTTGTCTCCCATGGCTGTGTCTAATCTGAATGGTTTCCTTTTACACTTCCCTGCCTCTGCCCATATTCTGGTCTGCTTATTGCTCGCTACCTGTCTCGCAAAATTTCCCACCTCCTCTGACCTTGCTACCGCTGCATCTTGGGTGTTCTGCATTTGAGGCTGCTTCAGCAGTAGGCTCCGAGTCAATTAATTTTCCAAATCACAGCTAACTCAGCAAGGCATTCATGAGTGGCAAGGTGGGGAGGCCAGCCATACACCGGGGGGAAAAAAAAAACCGTTTAGTTTCCGAATTTAGCCTGGCGTGTAGCAGGGGTGGCCAGGAACCAGTGCTGGCTGCAAAGCAGGATAATTTTCCAGGTATGTCAAGAGCACAGGCACCACGCTCAGAGTAAAACAGAAACAAAAGCACCAGCCCTTTCCCCCGTGGCAGAATCAGACCCCCAGCAAAATTACTTCCTATACTGGGAGCTGACATAAGACTCCACACTTCCAGGCAAATAAACACCTCTTCATTTCGGTGGCTATCTGACACGGGTGGAACAGAGGGCGGGAAAAGCTTATGGCTCTTTTATATTTCTAATAGCTATGAACACACTGCTGCTGCTTAAGAAATGCACTCGTTAGTAAGTGGTGACTGTTAAAGGGCAGCTGGGGGTTAAGGTTAGAGACCAGCTCCACCCTTGCCTCTGTCACAGCCTCCTGGGGTGATCCAGGGGCAAATCTCTTTGTATAAACAACTCCCCACAGGTTGGGCTGTGGGGGAAGCTCCATCTTTGCCATCCCAAGTGCATTCCTTGGCCTCCCAACATCCTGGGAGCAGATGGCTCCTTGCAGCACAGGGACATGGTCCCCAACACATCGTCAGTACCGGGGGAGAGCAAGCACATACAGGTACTGATGTGGAGGAGAAAGATCACACCCTTGTTTGGCCTGCAGCAACTTTTTTGTGTGCCCAGACTCCCAGATGAGCACTGGTGTGGCTGTAGCACGGGTGGTGCATCCCCACTGCTTAGCACGGGTCAGACCCACAGTGAAGATGTGACACACCACTGTCATGCTGGGAAGCTTCAACCTAATTCAGGGAACCTGCAAGCACTACATTTTTGAGGTCAGTGCCTCGTCTTCACAATGTTCAACCTCGTTAACTTTCCTGGAGCCAGTTTGGCCTGACTATGCTGCAGTGTGTTGGTGTGCAGACACTTTCATCCACCTCCGTTCCTCTCCCTTCAATAATGTTAATGGCTCTCTCCTCCCTACCAGATGGGCTGCAAAGATAAATACATCACAGATAGGGAAGCATGCAGACACAGTGGGGATAGGGTGCAGCTAAATGCTTTGGAAGGATAACAAAATGAATACATTTGGCCAAAGGAAAAAAAAAAAAAAGGAGCAGGGCCTATTCTTTGGAGAGAAGGCCAACAGGCATGGCTTGGCCATGTCCACCATATTCAGTTTAGCCTCCAGATCACAGTGATCATGTCCAAACTGCCCACTGGGAACAGTCCCTGGCCTGTCCTGCCTCCTGAGCTGTGCCAAGCATTTTATGGCAGAGCCCCAGTCAAAAGCTTGCCCAAGCCTCTCCTAATGATTCTGTCAGGGCAAGTCCATGCTAATAACAATAATCAATGTGTCCATTGAATTGTTTAATTTATTCATATAAATGCCCCCTTTCAGACTGGCTTTCACTATTGAAATTCCTTTTCTTTGGATAACATCTTCATTGTCATCTTTTCATTGCCCATCACTGCTCTGTGCTATGGACATTTGCAAGAAAATGCAACTTTGTGCTCATATGGCATCAATTATTTCTTGTAATCTCTGCCTTCTCTCCCAGATGGACCACCTCTTTTCCCCTAGACCCCACCTCCTTCCCTGCTCTAAGGAAAACAAGAGTGATTTTCAGTAGAGGATCTGAGACATGTGCACAGGTTTGCTCCACCTGATCATGGTGAGGTGAGTATAAAACCAGAAGAATTGAGGTTTGCTTTGAGGGAGTGACAAAAGTCTGCACCACTGCAACCCAAGGCAGTGGTGAGGAGGTTTAACTCTGCCCATCTGATCTTGGGAGCCTCAGCACTGAGCCACTCACAGCCCAGACCCAGAGCAAGCTATATCCTTCACACCTGCCCCATCCACATCATTGTCACAGACCCCAGGTGGCTTGGGCAGGGACAAGACAAATTTAACCTTATTTGCTGCAATTTTCACCCTTGAAGAAAGCATAAATGAGGTTGAGAGCTGGAATTCAGTTTCCTCTTAATTTTCTCTTAAATTGATTTGCTTGTTGCTTTGAATGTAAATGCACTGAGTTCCTTTCACATGCCCTACGCTAGACACTCTGGTGTAAATATTTGATTTGGAAGAATTTCCAGTTGATTTCTGGGATGGGGTGGCATTGATCAGCAGTTTTGTCATAGTAATAGGAAGCCCTAAGGTAGAAGCAGATATAGAACTGGAAAAAAAATCCCATGAAAATGTCTTCCTCTCAGAAACCGTGGTTCAAATAGACTTTCACTTTTTTTAATTCCCCTGACAAGACTTTGACCAAAAAAACCCACACTTTACTGAAACAAAAGAATTTGTATCAGAAATGCCTCTTTCAGAAGGCAAAATAGAAGAATTTTATGTCATGTTACGTCTGCTCTTTTCTTTATAATGTATTTGGGTAACTGATTTCCTAATGCCTAATGGTATAAATATAACACAGCAGAGAGATGAAGTCATTTGATACTGTGGCAAGATGTCCAATAAGACCTGGTATAAGTAGATGAAATAGCCTATTTATTTATTGTCTATCATTTCATTTAAAAAAACCCAAAAACATTAGAAGCAGCTGTTAGCACAACAGCAGAGCTTATCTTATTCCTTAAATCAAACTCTACCCTTTTGGTGATGGCATACAACAGTTTGACTCTGACACGTAGTATTGGCATTTCCTGCTAAATGGAAATAATAAGAGCGTGGGTTTTGCATGTCCTCCACACACACGTAGACACGTGTTTCTCCTCCTACCTCCCCACTCTGTAATCATTGCCCTGATGAAGTGTGACCAATCCAGAAAAAAATACAGTGTGGGATGGTGGGCTCAGTGGAGAATCATAATTTATTTTCTGCCCAGCAAAATCCTTTTTCTTCCTGCTCTTTGATAAACCATGGTTTGTGTTCTCTTCAGAATCCTTGACAATGGCAGACTGTGCCTTTTCATCACTTGAGCGCTTTTGCTTTCGGTCGCTCTGCTATAAATAGGGAAGTCTTTGTTCTGGCCCTTTTGGATCACAGGCACGACCCATGGAGGACACTCCAGCCTCTCCATGCTTCCCGCTTGTTGTCCCGCGAGAAAGCAGCCACACAAACAAACAGGCTGCTCTGTTTGGACTTTCTCTGAAGTCGCAATTTCTTCCACTAAATGTTTACACATTCCAAAGCCGAGTGACTGGCCTTACATCTTGGGAACCCAGCACTGGGGATTTGTGTTGCTTTTAGGAAGACTTGGAGATGTGTATTTAATGGCTTCAGTTAACAAATTAATTAGCATGCCTTTTTTTTTTTCCCTTAAACTTCTGCTAAAATCAAAACACAGCTAGCATTTATTTTGGTGCTAATGGGAACATTTTCATAAACTCCAAATTTAGAGCCAGTAGAAGGATCCTGGCTCAGCACATTTTCAGAAGAAGGGCTTGATCCAAGACTCTTTACAAAGTCATTTTCCCTCTGTTTCAGCAAGTTTAGAGTCAGCTGCTCAGTTTAGGTGTAAACTGTAGAAGAGAGGGCAATCTCCCACTTAGAAGTACCCTGTGCCCTCAAGCCTGACCTTGAGGGTCTGTCTCTAGGTTTCAAAGTGAAAGATAAGGTAAATGGTGCCTTCAGTCCCCAATATCCCAGCACTGGATGATGTGCTGGGCATGAGCAACAGGCTGAGAGGAGAGGGAGATCCTGAGAATCCTGGTGCCTCGTCATGACTGGGTTGGCCCAAGACTGAACCACAGAGCAAGAGGCAAACAATCTGTTTTTTCACAAATGTCCTCCCTGCCTGGCCAACCTCATCAGTTACTCATTTGTGAAGCTTCTCCCTTCCTTACTTTTATTTATCTTTCAGCTCAGCCTCTTTCTCTTTTTTCTACTTTTTTTTTTGTACAAATGAACTAAATTCTCTAAACTCATCTGCATTGCTATCAGACATCATTCTTTTAAAAAACCTTGGCATCATTTCTGAAGTTTCTCTGTGTACACTTTCCTGTTCTTGTATTTCCGTCATCCAGGTATCATCACTCAATAACCATACAGAGACCATAATGCTTTTCACATGGAAGGAATTGTGTTTTATTGATGGCAAATGTTGTAATGCACTTTCATGTCAAGATGAAAATCTGAAAAAGAAACTTTTTATAGTGTATGCTACATGAAACCTCTACACTGAACCAGGCTGGAGAGAGAATATGTTCCAGTACACATATGCTATGACTATATATAGTAAATTAAACAGTCCTGGCATGCAGGAATGGGCACAAGAACATATCCATGCTGCAAAGTTTTTAGCATGGGCACAGTCAAGTAGCACTCTCCCAAGCCAATTTCAGGCACAGATCATATGTTAGCAAAGCCAAGAACACTCTGAATAGGTATTTTGGATGTGATTGTTCCCCTCTATGGGTTCTGGGTACTTAGTGTTTGAACCTAATGAAAAAAAAGCCAAGTGGCTTCAGGATCTGAGCGTGAACCCCAGCACTGCTTGGTTCATGCAACCACAGTGATCAAACCTGCCATGGACATCTTGGGGAGGCCATTCTCCAACCTGCCACCTGATTTCTGTGATCACAATGGGAACCAGACTCTGTGTAGGTCACTTCAATGATGGTTTTATTTGCAAAAGGATGCCTGGTAAAGCCCCTGCACCTCACAGAGGTGGGTTGGAGCAACCTGCTGCTCAGGGAGAAACCTGCTTCCACAGAGGGAACAAATGCTTGGTGTGCAGGGGGAGAGGAAATGGGAGAGGAAAGCCAAAGCCTACATGCCCATTTCTGGGTTCTTAGCCCAGGGACAAATTAAGATAACCCTACCAAAAAACTTTAGTAAACAAACAAACAAAAAATCTGCAAGTAGAATAAGACAATTTTTGCTGGGGACTGCAGGAATCAGTGTCTGCAGCATTTGGAGGTTGGAGAAAATGCAAGGTCAGCCTAGAGAATGAACCAGCTGTGAAGGTTCCTTGGTTCCCCAAAGTCAGAGTTATCCCTTCCATCATCTCCACCAGCGCTGCCTCAGCTCATTTCTGAGCACAGGTGGAAGGAAAGCTTTTCCTGGAAGGCACATGCACTGCCCTGGGTGGTGGGGAGGGACCTGGGTGTGTGGCATAGCCAGCCCATACAGAACCTGCTTGGCATCAAGGAGCTGACTACACAACACAGCTGGGGACAGCAGCGCCTCCAGGTAGTCCTTACCCCACGTCCAGTGGGACTCTCTGCACAGCTGGCTGATGCCCTCCCCCCCACCGCTGATGAAAACACACAGCCTGGCCAGAACCCTTGGGTGGGTGCCACCTGTACCCCAGCTGTGCCTGTTACTGCTGCCAGCACTTCGATCTTTTTGTGGTTATTTTTCAGGTTCCCTCATGCTGGGGATGGTGTGGCTGAAATGCAGAAGGTGCATCCTTAGTTTGTTTTTTTGTCTCAGTTCATACCCTGCTGCCACCTGCCATTGGATCCCCTCCAATTCCACCAAAATGAGTGAGAGTTAAAATCCTGGAGCGATTTTAGCCCCATGGGAGCAGGAAGGTCCGGACACCTCTTCAGAAAAGCTTGTTGGGAGGTTTCCAAGTTGTTTTTTTTTTGCAAAGGCAAAATGTTTAGCTACACTTTGGGAAAGTATCCAAGTCTATGGCTCCTTGCCTGAAGGAGCCTTGAAGCTTTTTCAAGGTCGGATTGTCTCAACTCAGTCACCATGTGTGCAGTGATGTTAGTGAATTTGCATCTGATTTATGTACTGGAGAAACAAGATTACCACCCATCCCAAACACAGGAGAAATGGCTTTATCCTTCTTTCTCGTTAGATTTTTGGAGCTTTTTTTCTGTTTGCCACTAAGAGCAAAACTAGAAAATCCAACTCAAAGCCCAGCAGCTATGTGTCAGCTCTCAGGTGTTGCTTACTTCTATCAGTCACTGAGACCGATTCAAACAAAGGTTTTCACTACTAACAGTGAGATTAACTTCTGTACCAATGCATGGAGCTGACAATTTTTTGCAAAAAAACCCATTTTTGTGTTCAAAAATATAGTGCTCTCACTAATTTTGTGCACAACCATCAATTTAAAGAACTGAAAAATTCAGACTTCCACACCCAGAACTGTTTTTCAGCCACGAGGTATGATGTATGAAATCTGCTGGCAGACTGGCTCCAGGGGCACAGCTTTTTGCACCACTTCATGATCCAGATCCCAGGGCAGACGCTTCAGGGATTCCTTTGCAGTGAGGAAGGAGAAATATCTTTTTAGAGTACCTCATCCTAAAGTGGGCAACTCAACTGGTTCAGATCAAAGCACTGCTTTCCCTCTATTGACTCTAAAGGGAGTGAACACAGGGTAACTAACCCAGATGTGGAAGTCTGGTTTAGGTGAGATTGCCCCTATCCTGCTTCTTTGGGCTCCAGCACTGGTCCATTTGAAGTTGTTCTTCACAAATAGCTGATCTCCACCTCGGGCTGGGTTTTGGGTGGGATGGCTGATGTGTATAAACACCAATTAGACAGATCCTGGAAAGATTCACACCTGCCAAAACTAAGATGGAAATGCACTCCTTCCTCTTTCCAAGGGCACATCACTGCTGGTACATCTGCTCTCTTTCCACTTGACTTTCTTCCAGGCTTTGTAACTCTTACTCTCCTTTCTGCCACCCAGCATCGGGTGTGAATGCTCCCACTTGCTCAACTGGAAAGAAAAAAATCACATTTATAGAAACTTAGCTTTGCTAAGGCAAATGAGCTCTGTGAGTTACGAGGTCAGTGCACCAGAATGGGGGTCCAGGTAGATGTCAGAGGTGCAAAGGACAGGCCAAAACAAGCCCAAAGTGTGCAAATACCCAGACAGACGATCCTGGTAAGGGAAAAGCCGCCTGCAAACCAGTAGAAGAGCCAGGAGGAAAGACCTGCTCTCACTCTATATTATTTTCCTATCTAGAAGTCTGGGCTACAGTAAAATCCTTTAGAAAATAGCCAAACATACATTGCTGTCAGTTGTTTTTCGTGGATGGAAAAAGAGAGCTCCACTTTTCTCTGAAAACACCCCCCACTCAGGGTTCCTGGAAGAGGCTGAAGTCTCTGGTTTCTACAGTGGCTGCCTCTTAGGTAGGGCTCAGGGTCATGTATGACTCCAGTTTTAGCTCTGGCCTGCAGAAGATCTGGGGCATAACCCCAGAAGTGGAACAGGGTGTGCATGGACACACAATGTGGCTGTCACTGGTCCAGGTGTTTCACATTCCCAAGGATATGGAAAATGGGAACACAAGTTGTTTTAAATGGAGCATCTTCCTATCTTGCTTCCACACTGCTGAGACTCTTAAAATATCAATTTTCTCCTTTTCTGGTTCCTAGGGCTTGAGTGAGAAGAGTCATCCTCTCCTATTTTTTAGATGTTTATGTTCAACATCCTGAGTTTATTCATAGAGCAACAAGCCTGCCTTTAAAAATCAGGGCCAAATCTAGGTCAAATCTGATAAACATTTCATCCTTTGCTCTGCAGACTCAGAGGGCTCAGGCACTTGATTGTGTCACTGCAGGTCAATGACTGACACCACATCACCAACAGCCCCAAAGGTGAGGCCAAAGACTTCAGCTTGAAACCTCTTTCACTGGGTTTTCAGTAAATGCAGTTTATGTCACATTTGCCAACATACACTGCTTGAGTTGCAGTATTTCAGTGTTTTGTGAGACCACAGCCTCTTAACAAAATTTTTGTTTTCTACACAAGAACATTTATAGAAGTATTTAGAAGGGACTGTAGTACAGCATGTCTTGATTGTTCTCTTTGCTGCACAATAAAGGAGCCATCCAAACCAAGGCCTGGACAGAAACATCTCTGCTATCTGGGGAGATGTCATCATGAGATGTGCTCAGTCATTTGGGAGTTCTGAAATTACTGAGCTTCACTGACTGACCATGTGACTGAAAAGCTACGGACAAACACTGTCCTTGTGTCCACACACAGCACAATCCCAGTAGTTCTGTCTCATTCAAAAGGAGGCTGAAAATTAAAGTTAAAAGCCCCCAAAAGTCTAAGATAAATCCTTAAACTGAAAGAAAGACACTTTCAAAATCACTCACTTTGTCTACCCTGGGCTTCATGTTCACAGAGCTCCCTTATCCATGGAACTGCTCCAAGTGGCAGTGGCTGCTCAAGGGAGTTGCTCCTACACGAGTCAAACAAAGCAGACACAGGATCACAGAACCATAGAAGCATTAGGGTTGGAAGAGGCCTCCAAATACATTGAGTCCAATCATTAACTCAGGTCTGCTAACTCACCACTAAACCACGTCCTTCAGCACTACATCTACATATCTTTTAAATCTCTCCAGGGATGGTGATCCTTCCACTTCCAGCAGTAGCCTGTTGCAATGCTTGACTATGTTTTCAGTGAAGAAATTTTTCCCAATATCCAATCTAAACCTCTCCTGGCACAACTTGAGGCCATTTACTCTCACCCTGACCCTTGTGATTCAGGAGAAAAGACCAAGCCCCACCTGGCTACAACTTCCTTTCAGGGATCTATGAAGAGCAAAAAGGTCCATCCTGAGGCTCTTTTTCTCCAGGCTAAACACCCCCAACTTCCTGGACTTCTGCTCCAGACCCTTCCCCACCTCCGTTGCCCTTCTCTGGACACAGTCCAGCCCCTCATAGTCTTTCTCACATGAGGGGCACAAAACTGGACACAGGATCTGAGGTGTGGCCTCACCAGTGCCCTGTGCAGAAGGACAGTTCCTGCCTTGGTTCTGCTGCCACACTATTGCTGGTACAAGCCAGGTGCCATTGGCCTTCTTGGCCACCTGGGCACACTGTGATCAGGATGTGACAGTGCCGACAAAGTCAGAAAGAATTAAATGCAAATAATGAAACTAGATTCATGTGGTTCAGCCCTTTTCCTCTGTGCTCTTCAGCATATTTGCAACACCTCGGTGATGGCTGATAAGAAAACAGGGGGTCAAAGTGTCAAGAAAACAGGGGTTGTTTCCTTTGCATTAAATATGAAAAGCAACATCACCCAGCTTTCTCATGGCTTAGCCCAACCCAGACAGTGGCTGAACTTTATTCAGGTGCAACTGAGAGATGCTGGCTGCACGATATCTGTACAAAAACACATCACACCCATTAGTATGTTTCAAAGCCTGGGACATCTCATTTTCCCTGGATGCTTTTCTGCCTTGAGCAACAGCCCATGCACCATTTCTTTCACTCCAGGAAAAAAAAATAAATAAACAAAACCAAACCACTTGTCAATAATGATCAATGCACCAGTTATGTCTTTGTAAGGAGAAGACCATTGCAAGACGAATTTGAGAACTGAAATTATTAACTGTGCTAGGTAGCAATCAACATGGATACAATAGAAATACTGCTTTTATGGCACTTAATAATTTCCCTTGTCTCTCCCACTGCAAGGTCCCTCTCTGCTCTACTATCTGTCTCATATAATTTATAAGATTATAGGAAACTTAGAGCAATTTTTTCTAGTTTCTCCAAGTTGCCTTTTTTTTATTATTTTTTTATAGTCTTAAAAATTACTTGGCTAAGAACTTGTCATTTTTTCCAGCTATGTTGGATGGTCTAGCAAAGATATTGCTCTGTCTCACTTATATCCAGTAGATTGATCTCCAGCACCAGCACTGGAGTTACAGAGGGGCAGTGGAATATGTTATAGCTTGAATGACCAAAGCACTGACTAAAAGAGCCTTCCCTCAACTTCTGAAATCTTCAAAACTATATTAAAACCTCCAGTCCAATCACACACACAATTCTGGGGCCCAGGAAGATGGTCTAGATGGGTCTATGCACACAGAGGCATCCCGCAGCACTGCGCAACAAAGACTAAAAAAATTAACAACTGTCAGCGTTGCCACTACTTCATTATCCAGATGACCTTCAAATCCAGAGGCCAAAATTCTTGGTTTTCCTAGAAAACAGAAATCCTTTCTGCACAGAGAATGGGTTTTCCCGCAGCAAACCAGAGGCAAATCCCACCTTTTCAATGGCATTTTCTTGTCTTCATTTTTTCTTTGGAAGGGCAAATTTGCCCTGGCTCACACACACAGATCCACAAACAGGCCCAGGTACAAAATGCTGATCCACTCACATGCACAGAAAGCAAAGACCCCCAAAGCCTAAAGGTGCATTTTAGAGTGCTTCGCCCAGCAAGGAAGCTGGAATTTTCTTATGTTCCCTTTTTAAATGCATGAGTATCATATAATATAAAAATAGTGCATAAATACATATATCAAGAAAAAAACCCCTCAATAAACTATTTGCCCATATCTTTAAATCTCAGGGAATTAGCTCCTGACTTAGAGAGATCACCTTTGAGGACATCTTTGGCCAAACTACTTTGTCTTTGTCATCTGCATGGTGGGGGATATCCCTTCCAGCTTCAGTTTCTGAACTAACAGTCTGTGTAACACTTCTTATATAGTCTGTGAAGCCTTTTAATGTCAGTTTAGGCATTAAGTTCCTGCATTAGGAACGACTTAGCCATTGTCCCTAGCCCTTAGCTCACTGGGACCTATGAGGAGTCATCAGGTGAGACGTCGTGGCATTCAAGGCTCTGCTTCCCACTGCTACCTTTGCCTCAAACATTTAGATTGTATTGATCTATAAAAGGAAAACCAGCAGGATTCAGTTCTACCATTTATTACCTGAAGCAAGGCATTCCTTTGTATATCCTGCTAAGAGTGTTTTTTAAACCTTTACTGTGAATCCAAAGAGGGCAAAGTAGAGTGCACAACTACAGCAGCTGTGGCAGAAAAAAATTCTCAAAACTGCAACCCTCCTTTTCCTTTTAATTTGGATTGTTATTGACCTGTTAAGGAGAAATCTGTTTACTGACAAGGTAATGGCCTTTTCTGGAAAAATGGCATCACAGCCTTTCAATTCTTTGACATTTTCCTCATCACAAATATTAACAAATGAGTACATATTTTATGAAGAAATACTGATTTCTTAACAACAGCTGTAAAGCAGCCAAAAACCGTTGGAAGAAAAACAGTAACTGCAGTTTAAGCTATAACAAAGCAACTAAATAAACCAGGAACTGCAGGATTCACAGCAAGATCAACTCCCTTGTTCCATACATATTTTTACCCATTTCTGATACAATTTCCTATTGAATAATGTTGACTCAACAAGGTGACAAATACAGAGGCAAAATCATATTCACATTCATATCCCATATTTTCACCAGTGCCTATCTAAAGCATTACACAACTTTTATTAAGTAGCCATCCATTCTGGACCCTTGAGAAGAGAGCGAGTTTAAGAAAACATTCTCAGAAGTGAACTCGTTCTCATTCTGGGAGACAGCTGCAAATTTGGTTGCCCCCTTTCTCGTATTGCACGTGGGTGTGGGTGTGTTTCTGAACTTCATGTCTTCCGTCTCTGAGGTTTGTTTTCTTATCTGCAGTTGTTGTGGCAAAGAAGCACTAAAGAAATTACTTCGGCGCTTCTTTTGCAAGGCCTGAGGTCTGTGGTCATTCTCATCTTTAGCACCAAACCTTTGCAAATTCACTATTTTCCTTGTCTCTGTTGGGTGCACCTTTTCACATGTGTCTCCAGGTTGAAGGGGCACCAGCCAGGCTGCTACAATTTTCCCTGATTTTGGTCCCCAACCCCACTGTGGGGCTGAAAGGACTCAACAGGATGGGAGAAGCCCTGTATGTACCAGTGATGAGTTCAGTTATATACCTAGGGAAGGGATGGATCCCTTCATGCAGCTCCTTTGAGTTTATAATTAAAACATTTTAACAGGGCAGTAACTGAAAGGCCAATAGTGGCATTAAATCTGGCAGCAACTTCAGCAAATCTACACTTCCTCAAAGCACAAATTGATTTAGTTTTAGCTCTACTTTTTGACAGAGCCAAATGTAAAATCTGAACACTGACCCTACATGTTCAACACCTGCTTGGGGAGCTGGAACAGGGGCTGCCTTTGGAGCCTCACTACTTCCAGTGTAAAGCCAGGATCTGAGCATGATCAGATTCTGATCAAGCCAGGATCAGATTTGCTTCTGAGATGCCTTTTGTTTATGGTGCACATTCATTTTTCCATCTTCACCAGGGTTTCACTCCTCATCCCCACTGGGATGGATGCAAGTCCCCAGTGACCCCACTTGAACAGCCTTGGGGAGGTGTCATCTCCTGCACACCACGGTCAGTTCAAATACCAGTGGTTTGTGTTTTCCTCTCTCTTGGTTGTCACACTGCAGATGACCTAAATTATCTCTCTCTCTTTTTTAAATTTTCTGCAGGTGGTGAGACCTGATACAGGCAAATGTCTCTAAGCAGGAGAACATCCACTCAGCCACCACCTCTTTCCATCCTTCACCACAGGTGCTGCCGACACAGGGTGGGCGCTGGGTCTGTCCCTCTGTGCCACACACACCTGGCTCTGTAAATCCACAATAATCAGGTAATGCTGCAGTACATCAACACATTATCAGCTGCTATTTTCTGTCATGGAGAGGTTTGTGGAGATGCCCACAATCAAATGCCAGTCTTGACATGACCAACCCCAGAAAAACATACTTTATAAACAAAAGCAGTGCACAGAAAAAAAAAAAAAAGTCCCTGTGCCCTGTAAAATGGAACAATCAAAATGAGTTCTTGGTTGGATACTTATGGAAATAACAACTGGGGAGATCCTCTTGGTCAGGAGGAGACAGAGAGGTTTGAAACAGCACGTACCAAACCTTCCCTTGCTGGCAGGGAAAGGAGTTGCACAAGTTCTTCATAAACATCTTTATCTGCAGTCATTAGCCAGCAATCCTAAACATTGAATGAGTTCTTCCCATCATTTCACAATAGGTTTTTTCTGGTTTCTAGGAATTGTTTTCGAGGACTGCCACTCAGCATCAGAGAAAAATGTGTGGTCATGATACACAGTCAATTCTTTTTCTTGGGCATTGCCCCATTGCAGAAATACAAAATATCATGTCACCATGTACTTTGCTTTTCTCTAGCACTTTCCATCTAATACCTATGAGCACATTAGTGATTTTACTACAATTTCGAAGATCCCTGCCCAGAAGCAAAAACAGCTTCTGTGCTAAACATAAGGAAAAGAGGATTGAAGGGGCAGCATGAGGAGAGGCACAGGCAATGCCCCATACAATGCCTTATAAAACTCCAATCCTGTCTTTATCTAGTACTTTGAATTAATGTCTTCCAGACAAATAAAAAATACTGAGAACAAAAGCAGGGCAGAGGGGAAAGTACAAAAAAAGATGGAACAAAAATGCCATTTTAAACCATTGGCCCCAGCTCAGCATGGAACCATTTTCTATGGCAAGGAGCAAGTCAAACAAATTCCTTGTTGAATTGGTATTTTCTACAGCTCCCCAAAAGCTGTGAATTTTGAACCTCTTTAAAACAGAGGGTGAGATCCTTGTCAGCACTGCTCCAAATCCCCAGGCAGGGCAGGAATTGTTGCTCCACACACGGTGACCGATCAGGGAAGGGATAGAAGCACAGGCTGGATTTTCAGTCCCGACTTTAAGACCCAGCTGCCAAGTGGCGTTGCAAAGACAGACCTCTGGAGATTTCTCATACTTTTTTTGGCTTATTCTCCTGGTGTGTTCATCTTAACAGAAATCAGCTGTTTTCCTCTTTTACAGTATTTGCAGAAGAGACTTTAGCATCTGCCCTGGCTATTATTAAAAGATGAGAGCATCTTGCTCTTTTAGGAGAACACCACTACTGGTAATAAACCGACAGAAATCCTTGGCATCCAGGTTTCCTGGGATCTGTCTGGATTATTCGGGTTTTTTATCCCTTCTGCTGCAGCCTGTCCTTCCTATTTCCTCACGTTTGCCAACCAGCCTCACACATCCTGGAGCAGGGATAAAAATTGTATTTTCCTGGAACAAGCTGTCTCAATGCATTTGGATGTAACAGTATCATTTTCAGCTATCAAGGACTTCTTTGGAAATCAAAAAGTAAACAATCTGTAGGGGGTAGAGGAGCTGCCTTGGTGTTTAGACTTTGATTTTATATTTAGAAGTGCACTAAAGTCACAACCTGGAACAATAATCACAGCACCTTCCAGTACCTAAAGGGGCTCCAAGAGAGCTGGAGGGGCACTTTGGACAAGGGCATGGAGTGCCAGGACAAGGAAGAATGGTTTCCAACTGCCAGAGGGCAGGGTTAGATGGAATATTAGGAACAGATTCTTTGCTGAGGAACAAGATGATCTTTAAGGTCTCTTCCAACCCAAACCATTCTGCGATTTTATGAATACACCTGAAGGGGAAAGGAGAGGTCACTAAGCACTGGAGTCCCATAGATGTGCAACAAGGTTTTAAACCCTTATTGCACCTTGTGTGCTCAAAGCCAGGCACAAACCAAACCCTAATGCAGATGCTGGGGAAAAAGTCACCAACTGCACTTTGCAAGGTCAGAGGTGGACGTCAGGAGAAGCTTGGGGATAGGTTGCTCCACTGAAGCCCTGGCTTTATTTCCATTCTTAGAAGATACCAAGACTTGCTGGGCACAGCCCTGCTGAAAGGATCTGATGGCTGTGGTCCTGCATCCAGCCTCCTTTGAACCAGGAAACCAACGGAGACTCCTTCATTTCACTCAACCAGCGCTTCAGTGACCCTTCATTGATTACACCAACACTTATGGGTAGGAAAATGCTGCATCCAAAACCACGAGACTATTAATAGAGGGACTTCAGCTGATCTCTCTGGGCGTAATCACCATCTGAATTTGGCCTCGTGGCAAACATTAATCACTGGCAAGTTGCTGCGGTGTATCAATGTTAACATGGGTTGTTTGCTTTTCTCTAAGTGTTGGGACATCCCACAAGATCCAGCTGCTCATCCCGAACGAGCTGCCGGGAGGGAGCGGCCAAGGGCTGCCTCCACGGATTGCAGAGATCTCTGCTTTTCTTCCTGCCCCACCACAAATCCTGAGTAAATCTGTTGAGGCAGCACATCTTGGCCTTAGCTCCACATTGTTATTTGACCAGATCAGCAATCTGGAAACTGGGTCATTTTTTTCTAAACATGTGGTTTAGAAATGTGCTGTTTCAAAGGACACTATCCAATGGTGTGAGACCAAACACTGGATTTGTAGTGAAAAAAGCTAAACAACAACAACAGCAACAACCAAAGTTCAAAGCTCTCTGTAAACACTGAGCCCATAGGACACCCTCACAAAGTAGGGAAATAACAAATTCCCTGATCTATATTTAGGGAAACTGAGGCATTAAAAGAGGAGTCCCAAGACTGTCTGGAGAATCATAGATGATGCTGAAGTTTCTCAGCTAGCGAAGTAAAACTAATTTGTCTCATATTTAGAAGTTCTTACAAATTTACCTATAGGGATTTTTTGAACTCTCACACAACTGGAGTAGGGAAATTCAAGTCTGTTTATTATTTAGGTAACACAGTCAACATTTGAAATGCAGGTTGCATCTACACTAAGTAACATATGCAATAAATGTGTGCAGGAGTAGCAGGGCAGGCCTGAGAACTTCAATTTTAAATTATGTTGTACGTCCCAAGCTATTTGTTTACACTGTATCAGATCACCAGAAGCTTTTGGAAGTTTGGGCTTTGCTCTCTTTCTATCTCATGGTCTTATCTGTTACTGGCGCCAACAGTTTCCTATACCCAGACAGGTAAATGCTGAGATTCCCCCCTCCAAAGTCATACAAGTATCACAGAGTCCTCATGGGAGCATCTCCACACATCCCTTTGCACCAGTAGATCTAAAGGGAAAAGATAATCACAGAAGGATGAAGCTAGATATTTAATTTTTTGCTTTAAGCTTGTGCTAAAACTTTTCTTCAAGATGTTGAGTAGAAATGCTCAACCTGCTCCTAGTATTTTATCTGTTACCGTTGTCCCCATCACCTGTCCAAGGATTATGGATTTTTAACAGATTGGTTTATAATTTTTAACCCATCCAACAAATGTTTCTGGCGAATAACGCTCTTGGGCTGTCCTCTGCAAGCATTCATCCAAGTGGTGAGTGCCTGAGGTGGACACCCTCACTGCACCCCTACCCAAAATATGATCTAGTGTGACCCCCCACATGCTGCACAACATTGGTCACTTGTGACAGGTTGCCCAGGGGAAGGATTTCACCCCAAAATATCGATACATTTCCTCCTGATCATGCAGAAGGCAACTAGGCAGTTCATGTCAATCCTTGGATATATAACTGAGGTTATTTCCTTCTTTTCCCCAATAAACAGCTTGATGAATGTTTTATTTAGTGTCAGAACAGGGCTTGGTGCTGAACCATAAAGTCAGACCCTGCTCCTTCTCACCCCCACCTCTCCCAAAGAGCTTGTTTTAGGCACAAAAAAGGCTGATTTAGGCTGCGGCTGCTCTGAGCCCTTCCAGTGTTGCTCACAGCCACAGGAAATTAAAAAGTTAAAACTGAGGCCAGCAGGGAGAGGCAGTGTGTGGGACCAGCAAGGCCAGACTCCAGCAATCCAGAGTTGACACTCAAGCCCCACAACCGAAACGCAGGAAGCTATTTATTGACACCAAAAGATGGGGAAAACAACAGTCACTACCCTTTGCAGGAAACATCTCTAACTCTTGTGTCCTAAAGTAGTTTGAGTTTTATTTGCCCTCAACACTCCACATGTCTATGTACAGCCCTGTCCTCCATGTTCACCAGTGGTGGTCACTTTGCCTCCAGAGTGGTTGATTTTTTTGCTTAGGCAAAAGAGTTGCCTCTTAAGCTGCAGGGTAAATGAATCAAAAAATCAAAAACAACATCCCCAGCATGAAGTTCAGTGGGAGGTACTGTACTGGATCAGAGGGATGGTTTGGCTCTATCAGCCCTTGTGCTGACCATGTCTGCTGTAGATATCCCAGAGAAATGTGCAGAAATCAACAAAAATTGGTCTTTAAGGTGTCTTTCAACCCAAACCATTGTATGATTCTATAAAAAGGAGAGATCACTGCAACTCCTCAATAACTTGCCTATGTATGAATTTAAACTTGTCCAACCTCTTCATTCAGATTGAATTTAGCTGAATATGTGTTCTCCATACAGTCACACAAGCATTTTTTATCTCAGACAACAATCCATAGCAGGCAGCTCCCAGCCTGCCTCACAGGGCCATGGGATAATTTGGAAAGGATCGTAGGATGTCTCCAGCTCAACCTCCTGCTCAAGCAGCCTCAACTCGGAGGTCAGACCAGGTTGTTCCATGCTTTACCACTTGGGTCCTATCAATCTCCAAGAACAGAAGTGTCACAATCTCCCATGGCCCCTGTTCCAGCATTTCACCATACAAAATGGAGAAAATATTTTTATTTCCGTTGATGAGAATCTGGATTAAGTGACCATGAAAGCAAGACTATAATGAGGGTCCTTCTGGGCTCTGAGTAGCTGAGATGGGTTAATCTGTGTGCCAGAGGGCAGCAGAAGGTCTTAGCACTAATGCTTGTAGCATGAGTCCCCCCAAAACAATTTCTATAGTAACTACACCACAGAGCATTGGTTGGTTTGCTTGGTTCCTCACTCCTGGATCAAGCTTCCCTAAAATCAGGACTCACATTATGAGCTGGAATGAAAGAGTCCTCAAGCTTTAACCACCACACAAGAAATGTGTAGGTCCATGGTAAAGCTAATAAGAGCTTCCAAAATCAGTATCAGTGACATTTAAACGTTAGAGTCAAAGGTTTCTAGAAACGATCAGAACCTCACACCTCTCTGCGCTACTATTTCTCTTTCACAGATTCAAGAAATAGCTGAAAAGGATAAGAACTTACTATGAAATCAGGCACAAGCTTGCAAAAACTCCTGTCCTCTCCTCCTGCAGACAGCCTTGGGTGAACTTAACCTCACCTTCATTAGCTGCATCTCCTCCTACACCTGACACTAAGCTGGAGGAAAAATAGCCTCCTCCCTCAGTCCCCTCCCAATCCATGTATCTTTTGCTGCTTGAAAACTATTCTCACCTCAGGTCATGCAAATCACAAGATTATCTGTAACTGCATTCCTCAGGTCTGACCAGGAAGAGGTGAGGATAGCTCAACCCCCATCATGGAAAAGCATCAGAAATCCCAATCCCTCTCTCCCAGTTTAGAAATCTATCCCAGTTTTCCCTGGGAATGTCCCAGCTAACGCCAGTTGTTCCATTCCAGAGTTAACGACCTAGCAAGATGAACAGAGCAGTTTGCACTCCTCTATGAAACACAGGTTTCGATAGTTTGCAGACTGAGGTAAAGAAGTGACATTTGAGATCAGGTTTAGAAGGTGCCTGTCACCACCCAAGGGCCTGGAAACTTGCTTTTCATCTTTAGTTGAAAACTCAAGTGCTGCAGAAATTGATGGGTCAGCCACAGATGGGCTGGTCCCATGTCCTACCGTGTGCTTGCTTTACCCTGCCTGGTGCCAAGAGGAGACAAGGAAGAAAAAGAAGCGTAGAAGAACATTAACAAAAAAAAAAAAGCCATTTTATTGAAAATGAAATTAAAACTTCAAATTAATATTACAATCATGAGAAAATGCCAAACAATTCAATTTACAGTTGCAACATACAATACAAATAGTCCCTTTGAAGTTGAAGTAAACTGATCCACAATCATCGTCTGTGGCATAAAGCAGAGTGTGTTTGTACAATATGTGCATGAAAAGCAAATCTTGGGTGACAGCATTTGAAAAATAAAAAATTAAAGCTTGTATTTACACAAAATGCTACAAATATTTTGTTCCAGCGGAAATTCAAGATTGGTAAAGCATATTTAACAACAAAAAAAAATTGGAATGTCACTCATATTACCTAAAGTTACTGTAAAAGTATGGTTTTGGCTGATATACTTAAAAGTACTGCATTAAAAAAAAAAGCAAAGAGTTATCTGTAAACATGGAAGTAAACAAACATCTAAAAAAAGTTCTCAGAAAATGTTAAACTGAAATGCATTCTATTTAAAAACAACAAGAATTCAGGGGGGCAGAGAATGGGGCTTCTTTGAGCTCATGGCTGATCCAGGTTTAATTATTGCTTTTGCTCATGGCTTGCTGCTGCTGTGGCCCAGCGCAGGGCTGAACCTTGCTTTGCTCAGGGTGAAAGTGCAAAATTCTCCCCACTCCAGATGGTATCTGTGGAAACTGGTAAATTTTTGCTCAGGGGACTGCTGGCAACAAAGGTTCACTGCTAAGAAAGACTCAGCAGCTGGGCTTTTAAAGGAAACGATAAACGCCATATGAATGATGCTGTCGGGTAAATAATTTGCTTTACTCTTCTGTCCCGACCCACTGCACCCGATCTGGTTACCCTTAGGAGGAGGGAGAGGAGGATTTAATCCTCCATTCGGCAAAAGGGACATTGTACGTGTTGTGCTGGAAATAAGCCTTTGGTAGGATAAGAGAGTGGGAAGGTAAAAAAGGGTCATTTTTTATCTTTAAATCTATGACCGGTGCCAAACATTGCCATTGCCCAGAGGGAAGGGCTGTCGTACCTTTGAGAAAACTCTGTTCTGTGATGCCAAACACCTCACAAAAGCTCAGGTAAATTGATGTGATTCACTACATAGCACCGGTTGGGTCTGAAAATCTGATTCAAGAGCATTTCCAAGTGAACTCGAAAGCATTTCCCGAAAGCTTTGATGAGCATCTCTGCCTCAGCCTGTACGACTCCCTCCATGACCAGCCTGATGTAACCGGACAGATTTTCCAAAGGCACCAGGAGGGTTCAGAAGCATGGGGGTCTACTGAAAGTCAAGGGGCTGGTGCTCCTCTGTCCACAGGTACTTAGAAAATCCTTTCCTTCCTATCTCAAGCAGGCAGAGCCAGGTCAGACGAGGGCACGGATCGACTGGATCAGGCACACGCGCCTCGAATGGGCACAGAAAACGTTTTCAATGTCTGTTCCTAAAGGTCCAGTTGAAAAACCGCGGGGACACAAACAGAGTCCTGTCGGTATTGGGCAAAACAAAAGTCTGGTCTGTGCTGGATTTATCCAGAAACAAAAACCAAGTGCTTGAATTTTACAACAAAGTCTTAAGGAAAAAAAAAAAGGAAAATCTGGGTTGCTGCCTGCAGCCACTCTTAACAACATTTCAACACAAAAGCACCCTAAAAATTACTTAATATGCATACAGTAAACCTTAAAAAGCCCTTCTCAGCAATAACAAATAATGTACAAATATAGTACCTTTTATTAAATAGGAAACAGCTTGCACTGGCAGTACATCTCTTTTTCTCTTGCTTACTAAACAAAAAACAAAACTGAAATGTGTAACCAGACACTGGCTTTTTAAGTGCTGCTGAGACTAACAAACGTTACTTTACAGTTACAAATAAATGGACAGTGGTATGCTTCAAGCTACCACAAACCAACAATAAATAGAATCAATTACAGCTTCCATCTTTGAAGGAAAACTATGTATTAGAAGAAAAACAAAGTGTCTTACTTATACTTTAAGCATACTTGGTATACAACCTTTAGAAGGCAAAGACATTATTAATTTATTATTTTTAAGAGCAGGTCATCACTCAGATTGGAGGGATGTACCATGCTAATGGCAGCTCGTTTAACAGCTTCGCTGTTAACGAGCAGTGAGGGTGGTGTCCGGCTCTGTGTGGCTGTGCCCAAAGTGGATTTACTGCCATACTTTGGAGGTAGCCAAAGATCACCCAAGGAGCAGCTTGGAGGAGGCTGCGGGCAGTGGCTGAGGGAATGGAAGGAGGCAGCTTTGGCCAAGCCCACCGGCACATGCTGAACATCCCACTAAGCCAGGCTTAACACCTGCCTGGGGAGAGCGTAGGAAGGATGGCTCAGCTCCCACCACACCCAGCCAAAGGCATGTCACCTCCCTGCTGGCCATGGCAGCCCTGGGCTAGGCAGAACTTGGGTCTCTCTGAGGGGTAGTTTGACCACAGACGGGTCGGGGTTTGGGTGCAACCTGCTCTTCTTGTATCACATCGGGAAGCCGCAGGGAGGCTTTGAAGGTGAATTTATCTCTTCAGCGTGGGCAGAGGTGAGTGTTGCTGCCCTTGAGCTCGTCCTTCTAACAGGGCAACAGCCACATCAGCTTCAGAGCCACCACAGCGCCCGCACAGCTCCCGCATTTAATGCTAACGGGCGGTGACTCGCTACCAGGCAGTTTCTGTCTCAAGTTTGAAACCTTTTATTCCACCAAGCGGGCTGAAGTTGCAAGGGGAAGGGAAAACGTTTCACCATTTCTCCCTTAATCCCATTTCTGAGATATTTAACAATTCATCATTTGCAAAATATGGGCTTTGAAACGGTTTTGATTTTTCTTTGGGAAGAAAAAAAAAACCCCTGTCGAAATCCAAATTATGCTGTCAAAATAGACCATTTTAAATATGAATCTTTTCAAATTTTGAAGTTCTGAGAAAAATCCTTGGAGAAGAAGAAATTAGGGGAAGGGTGGAAAATATTTCAACCTTCCTACCATTTTTCCAGTGTCTCCACAACTACTGATTAAAAGGCAAGACTGTGTTGAAGGCAACCAGACAGCTAATAAAAATATTTTAAACACAATATTTCCTTCATAAGTTATATAAAAAGATCCTACATCCAAAATCATTTGATGTGGATGCATTTGGGTTGGGTTTGTTGTTTTTAAGTCACATTGTAAACTGGTTCACACTGGAACTGCTTTTCAGCATTGGGTAAAGGTCTGAGGTTTACACTATTGCAGAAATGTAATAAGTAAAAAAAACCCAAACAAAAAACACTTTTAGAGACCGAAGTCAATATATCATTACATTAAGAAACGTTTAAAGGGTCCAAATGTCATTAAATAATTATAAATATTCTTTTAAAGTTATATGATGATTCATGTTAGCAAACAACCTCAAATTTTACACATTTATAATTTAAAAAAAAAATAAAAAAAGAACATAGCCGAACACAAATACTATGTATACCATTTGGCTCTAGTAATATATATTGCCATTCTCATATTTTGCATAAGTAATAACATTTTGTTTTTTTTGTTTTTCAAGGTTTTGGTAGTTATTTTTGGTTTTTGGCTAATCGAAGGCAAAATGAACGGATACAAAAGCAAAAAGGAAACCCCGGGGTTGGCTCACCTAACTTGAAAATTCATTCTCTTTAAGTACCCAAAAACAAACCAAAAAAGCAATGAACACAGAGAAGTTCCAACCGTTGTTCGCAGCAAGGCTCGGACAGAGATTTTTGGGACAGCTGCTTTCATCTGAATGGATCATAGCAAAATGGAAGCAACTTGCTCTTTGCTTTCCTTTTTATGTGCACCAATACAAACCAGGTGAATTGCACTACAGGTGTGGAGAGGGTCCCATACGTTGTATGATTGCAACTGTATCTGGAGTTCATGGTTAGTTTTGGTTTTCTATTAAAATAAAAGGGAATGCAGCCTTTGCCTTGCATCACCATGTTTCTCCTGATAGCTGGGGAGTCCGTTCTCTCCTCGTTGGCAAAAGTACTCACTAGTTATTACAAACTCTAGGGGAAAAAAAAAAGGAAGGAGAAGAAATTCCAAAAAGAAAAACAAAAAAAAAAAAAAGG
>VZTJ01006440.1:1408623-1488937 GCA_013397795.1 Orthonyx spaldingii | reverse complement strand
AAAAAAAAAAAAAAGGAGGGACTGATTTTTGTGTGTGTGTGTGTAGAAAGTACATTTTAAATATAAAATAAGGTAAAATGATTCCAAGGGGAAAAAAAACAAAAAAGAAAATATGTGCTTTGATTCACATAATCTGAAACATGGGTTGTGGTGTGTTGGTAACTCTTGTGTTATTTATGGCCATTATCATCCCATCTACACAGTTGCACATATTGGTAAAATCTGTTTTTAAAAAAAAAATAAAACAAAAACCAGGCACTTCGTAGTTAGTCGACCATTTGGTGGTTTGTTTTTTTTTTTGTTTTTTGGCTTCCAGAGGTCGGGCCGGCTACGGAAGAAATCTCAGTACGGCCTCCAAACGGACTCATCCATCCTGCCACTAGAATTCAAGACGGTTGGGGAGCTGCTGTGGCTGCCATCCGCCTCCACCCCGTCACTCTGGGTGGGCAAGTTAGGGTTTAGCAGCGTGCTGCCGTTGGACGTGGTGGTGCACGGCGGGAGCATCCTGGAAGGGGAGCGGTCCCCTCCCGGCACCATAGGGAACTGGTATGATCCTGACGAAGTGCCATAGTAGAGATATGGAGTGCTGCTGGTCTGGAAAGGTCCACTTTGGTTTTGGGAAGAGCCGGGGTAGGGTGGTGGTAGGTAGGTGTGGTAGTGAGTGGTTGCGGACATACCCAGTGACATGCCTGAGGTGACTGGCGGTGTATAGGTAAAGGTGGCTGGATAGTGCATTCGTGGGTTGGAGAAGCGGCTCTCAGTGAGGGATGAAATGCTTGTGAACTGCCTGGGATCTGAAAATGGGCCCAGCTCTGAAGCACCTAAAAAATTATAACAAAAGACGGGGGAAAACAATTCTGTAAATACCATTTTTTGTATCACGTGATGATAGAATTTTATTTTTCTAAGATAACCCACTTCTTCTGGCCCCCAAGAGAACAGCAGATCATATCAAGCAATACATTGCAAGGAACAGAGTCATACGTCTGTCTTCTAGAAGTGCTGGGCCAAACTCATCCCTGGTCTAACTCCACCGATGCCAATGGAGGGAGCAGCATTGCCAACCTGAAGTGTTCAAAGGTCATGAGTCAGGTTGGGGGAAAAAAAAAAATCTCAAAAATCAAGAGATTGAAAAAGAGCCAAGAAAAGAATGGTGGTCTTGGAGTTGATTTGCCTTCTGGTTTCAGAGTTTTGAGGGTTATGTGTCTCTGGTTTTTTTGCTAGAGCCTCTGGAGAAACTCAGGTCTGGTTGCACACGAAAGCTGAGATTCCCACCTCAGCACAGGCTGTCAGAAGCTGGGATTTCCAGAAAAGCAGAAATCACTGTGCAACTTGTAATAAAGCTCCAAGAGCTGGCAACACAGAGTTAACTGCACCACTGACACCAGGGGAGTTACACTGGGGGTGACTAAGACCCACTTCTTGTCTTAAATCAGTTTATTTAGGTGAGAATCCACTCAGCTGCTTCCTTTGGCTAAAAACCACTGCTGCATCTGAAGGATGGGTAAGGCCATTGAGCTGATAGCAAAGATGCAGATTTTACTCTTCAGAGCAGTTGATGGAAAATTACAAGCCCAATACTCTTTTTGCCATTGAAAAAACATTTGTTTTCATATGTAGTCTTTGCAGTCTGGTTGAAAAAAAAGGACCACACAGTTTATGACTACTGTGAACGTCTGGATGGTAACGCTGTGAATTGGAGTCTAACGCAAAACAGGGATGGGTAAACTCATTTTGCCTGATTTCTAATCCCACATCAAACACCCAAAGCTTTGGAGCAGAACTGGAAAGCAAACGTTAGCTTGGTGATGTGCTTAGGAGACTGTGGGATGGACAGGAGCAGAAGACAAAGATGGTGAAAGCTCGTACTGAGAGCCAGAAGAGTGGAAAACAACGAGGGTGTGGGAAAAAGGACAGGGAGAAAGAGGGAAAAACTAATGAAGAAGTACAGAGCAGGAGGAGGCAAATGCAATGGCCAGTATGCAGCAGACACATAGACACATTTGTAGAGAGCTGGAAGGAGCAGAGTATAAATAAAAGGGGAAAATTATGAAATCAAATGGACCCTCCCTGCACTTTGCAGCTGACACTCCTACAGCTTTACAGCCCTCCAGATCCAAGGGTTCACTCTCTTCTTTGTCAGTCTGCTGAACCTAACTAACAGGAAAATATGGCATCTTCTAGATGCCAAACTCATGCTAAACACTGAAAAGCTCTGTGCATCCTCAGTTTAAGATGAAGCAATGATTTTCTTTGCACACAGGTCTCTCCAGCCCTTCTGTTCCTGGTCCGCTCTGCTATAAGCAACAGACCCAACAGCCCCTGCCACCTTTTGTGGCACATTTTGGGATTTAGATCACTATTCTTACCTATTCTCCCAGTTCATTGAACCCATGCCTACAATGACATCTAAAAGCAGCAGAAGGGCAAAGCTCAGGCACAGTTTAGGTTCAGGCTGGAGAACCTGGGCCACAGCCAACCAAATCAGCCTGAAACCTGGGGATTACAATCCTCCATCTCTAACAATATTGAGCACAGAGCTTTAAGTGGGCAGTAAAAGCCCATTCTAAACTCTGATGACAATGTGATTACTATTATCTTTATCTGGGACTGAATCAGTGACCTACGGGTGAATGGGTCTGTCTCCATCATCAACCCCTGCAACCACAGTGCCCTGGAATGTAATATAACTTGTACCTTTACAGCAAACACTCTACTGCTTGATGCAACTTCTTTCGTTCCCAACTGCAAACAATAGCCAGAGGCAATACCACCCAGATTCAAAGCTGTAATTTTGGAACACTATCCTTTATATTGTGAACAGGTCTGATACGTATCTGGAAATATAAGGTTAGAACATAATTTCCCCAGCTGCTCAAAGTACTGAGTTTCAATCTGCTATGGCTTATTCGCTTTTCATTTTTTTTTTCTTTTTTCTTTTTTTTTAATTTATTGTTATTGCAACTCTCCCAGCATGAACAGAGTTGCTCTCAGTTTACCCTGATAAAAGCAAGACTTTTACAATCAAAGGTGGAATTGGTGCGAGTGTAAGGGTGTAGAAGGACATCAGTATTTTCGGTTTCTTTGCAACCAATACATTTTTTCATGATACAAAGCTCTCCACATTAAAAGGCAATCTCCCTTTCAGAGCTAGATCCAAATATTATCTGCATGGCTGCTGCCAAGAGATCATGTCTGTGTGGAATGACTGGGAATGTGCACACCACACGTAGGCATTTCAAACGTGGGGCTGCAGAACTCCTTATGTACCCTAGTAAATCCACACTTGTTTGTTTTTACTGTTGCTTGTAAAGCACAATCCTATTTACCCAAAGGCCAAACAACCATAACCCTGTCTTATCTCACTCATGGCTGTGTCTGCACAGCTCCTGCACACTCACTTCTCCAACTCTCCTTTTGCCCAAGTGCCTTTTGCTGTCTCCGTAACTCCCTGCACAGGGCTGCGATTTGTTGTACCCCCATTGTGTAAAGATATTTTTGGAGATCAGAAAAAGTTCTCTGAGATGCCTGTTCTAAAGCCTCTTTTCTAAGAGAAACTTCCTAAAAAGTCAGCTCTAAACCTCAGCTTCTTGCCACCCTCACTGCTATTCAGTCTTGCTGATGCATTTTCACCTTCCTCCTCCTTTCTCTGTGCTGCCTCCTTATATTAAGGTTGACTTTGGTTCTAATTTGGAAGCCCCAGATGCCTATTCATTTATACATGTGTAGCTCTATGCTGGGCTGGGAAGAGAAATAGTTCTACTGGGTATGGCACCCATCTTTGTATATCTAGCTGTGCACAAACAGTGATGTGGATCAGCAATATAGTAACATGACAGTGCAAGTATATAACTCATAATATAAAAATTATAATATTATAATAATTTATTTATTCCCCTCTCCAGGAGGATTAAAGATTTATGCTAATTTTTCCTCTGTCAGAGCAAGAAAACCATTTGCATCTGTGAATTCCCACTCTCGTGATAGCTTGCACTAAATGGGTGAAGCACACACCCTCCTCCCTACATCATGGCCTCCACATTGCAAAACCACACTTGTATAAAGAGAAGAGATTTTATTTTGTGTCACCAGAAAGAGAGACACGGCAAAGAGCACAATAAGTGATCTTCTCCTATATAGTCTCATCAGCTGACTGGGCTTAACAATAACAAAAAAAAATAGAAAAAGGTGTGTTTTTGAGAAAACCCCAAACCACTTTACATCTGAATGAGTCCAGGTTAAACTATTTTTAAATTTTCCAGGCTGATTCCTTCTTAACACAGCCTGGCACTCCACTTTTCTGAGAGCTATACGTTTAGAAGAGAAAAGTGGTCATGTTAATATGCCAATATATATGCTAACATCCCAAATTCAACAATACTGCTCCAGTGTGTTTCATATTTAGAACAAGAACAATTAAAATTCCATGTGGTTTCACTTATTTTGATGCAGAAGCCTCATTAAAAACCCTAGACCTGGGCATTTGCCAGCAGCCAGCTCAAATGGTTTTGCATTCGCGCTTAAAACCCAATTTTACCTGTTGCAGTTTGCAGCTCCACCATTCACGGTTGCATGTGTGCCATGGTCATTTCTCTTTTGCAGTTTACAGATGCCAGCTAATGCCAATTAATGCTCAGGTCTCAATCAATAAGCTGTGCTTGTGGTTTGCAGAAAATCAAGCAACAAATTTCTGTCAGGTTTACTGCACTTTGGCCAATCGCTCCCCATTATTAAAGATCATAACATACTGTGGACAGATTAACTCCTTGTGGGTACAGCAAACTGACATCTACTTTAAAGAGTTACAGGATATTTTTAAAGCTTAAAAAATTACAATTTGTTTTGTTATTCAATGCTATAAGGTCACTAACAAAAAAAAAGTCCCCTTGGTTTCTTGCATATGTTTCATAGGGAAATTTCTAGCCCATCAAGTCAATGCAGAATCTTTGGGTGCATGAAACCAGAGTGATGCTGTATCCACTGAACAGTCTGTCTCAAGGAAATTCAGCAACATATAGTTAAATTTATTTACCAGTAGTTAAATGATTCCCTTGTGTTTCGGGGAACTTCAGTGTTAAGACATTTGCTGAAGTCGAAACTAGATTTTGTGGGGTTTTGTTCAACAGTTCAATTCAGGCTGAGACATTGTACTAATTGACCTATTAAAATTGTTTTTTCCTTCCCCAACATCTATGTCTCTGAATTGTAAGTGCAGCCTGGATTACTTACAGCTGATAATATCGCCTTGGATGAAACATGCCACACACTTCACATGATGAGACGATTTCAGTCTCTTACAGCTTTGCCAAACTTTGAATGTTCTGGCTGAAATTGTCCATGCTGGGCGTCTGTCTCGGGCTAAATTTTGATTTATGCATTTATTTGTTTTTAAAATTTCAGCTGAAACTTTTCTGCTGGGAAAAATATATTGTTTTACCAATCTTAAACTCCGAGAAGCCTTCCTTTGAAAAGCTGTACCAGTTCCATGCTTTGAAGTAAGGACTTGAACTTTGGAATAGGAGTGGCTTTTGTGTGAGAGATGTTGCCATGAAAATCCAGCCAAATATGAACAAATCATAAGCACTCTGACTAAAAATGGGCAGAAGAGTCTGTGCCCCTACAAAGACACTTGTCTAGAGACTGGAATGAAATCCAGGAGTCACAAATCCTAGCATTTTTTCTACAAACATTGCTGAAACACAGGGACATTGCCACCTGTCCCCATGCCAGCCTAATAAAGGCTCAGTCCATTGATGGCTCCATTCTTTGGGATGGCAGAGCCTGAGTGAAAGGAGACCATGTGGGTGTTCGTATAATATTGCAAAGTAACATTTGGGAAGGTGGGGTTATTTGGGGTTTGCTTTTTTTTAGAAATCTGAGAGACTATAAATACAACCAGAGGCAAACAAAGGGATATTATGAAGGTTACCATGTGAAGAGTGAGAAACTTTGGAAATACCAGCATTCAAGTTACTTCCCCAAATGCACTATGACAAAGTTTTCAGCTACACAGGATGCTATTCCTTTCTCATTACACCGCCCAAGCTGGCCACCTCTGAAGATGTATCTGAGTTGAGGAACAGAGAAGACCGCTGTCTAGATATCCCCCAGATCCACTGCTCCAAGAAATCAGATGGGGTGAAGTGAACAAGGTGAGAGAGACCCAATTATTTCCTGAGTTAACTGGATTTTATATGTGTTTCTGCCACATGGCTCCTACATGACTCAGTTGAAATGTCTCCAAATCCCATTTTCACTTCCCTCATTTTCTGTGTGCAGCAAAGATGTTGGCTTCTGATTTGCACGTGCGCTAAATATTCCCAGCTGCAGCTGCAGCCAACGGGATCACAGGTCTGAACATACGGCTACAGGCAGAACAGAAGTTGTGCTGTAGGTGACACAGAGGGTGCACTGAGTGACACAAGACCTTAGGGTCAGCCTCGTTTCTCTTTCTAAAGTGGATTCTTTTTTTCTTGGGAATATTGCACTGCAGTGAACTGTATACAAATGCTATGGCAGAAATATTAGAGCAAAGCCAAGCGAGAAATTAAGGATTCCTTCTTCAGAGCAGCACTTAATGCTCTGCAATAAGCAAGGCCTGAGGAAATGCAAAGAACAAGAAGCAAACTAAATATTGAAGAGTTGCTCATTAAGTTAGCGCTGTCCATCCTGTGCACTGAATGAGACAGGAATCCCGTGGGAAAAGTATCATGTGATCCTATAATTAAAATTTGTAATATAATGCATAAGCAGAACAAGGCTGATTTAAAGTTGCACAGGCAATGTAAGTACTGAGATTTTCTAATTTCTGAGGTCCTGGTTTTGCCAGTCTTAAGGATTCTTTGCAGTGTATTTTAATGGGGGAGTGATTATTTTCTAGCTGGATCTCTTTGGGTTTTCCCCCAGCATCTTTCTGTATCGGAGGACAGTGTTACTTTACTCTTCACTTTGTTAAATTCTTGTTCCCCTTTTTTTTTCAAATAAGTGTTTATTGAATCACACACAGCATGATCTTTCTTTTCTTCCAGTCAAGCCTTTGGCTCTCCTAAGCTACTGTACCACCATTCCTCTGGATGCCACTGCAGAATGGAGCCTGGGTCTGCAATTCCTAGGGATCCCAGAACACCTCCTCCTGGACCTATTCCTTGCTGTAGCTTTAGATCCTGATCCCACAAACCTGTGCTGGTGCTCAGCTCCAGCTGTGCTGGAGCTCAGGGACATTGCTCCCACACATCCACCAGCGAGTGGCTACGTGCTGGGAGGGCGAGGGCCATGCAGCACTACAGAAATAATGCACAGGGCTTCTCCCTCTCTGGTTTACTTTTGGGATGAGTATGTGTCATCTGGATGTTTGGAACCATTTATCATAGGAGATTGTATGTTTTTAAATGCTCTTTTCGCTCCCCTTAGTTCAGAAGAAAAAAAACTAAAAAAGCATTTGACATTTTTTTTCTCTACTTTTCCCCCCAGGTCACCTCAAGAAGGTCTCCTGGCAAACAATAGCTGCAGAAAAGGTGTGAACTGCCCCCCCTCCTCTTTTCTTCACCTCAACAAGGTGTTAACTTCAAGGCCTAGTTGGGACCATTTAAACTGCAACATTATTAAGCACAGCAGCCTCACAAAAGTCAGAGGGAGGAAGGAACACTTTAACCCTTTCAGAGCCTCACACACAACAGGCAAGACCCTAATTCCAGTGCATCCCTTCTCCTAGCCCCTCAGTACCCCACTTCACAAGGTAAACTGCACGCTGGTGCCTTCTGGTATTTAGGTAACAGGTCTTTGTCACCTAAAATACCACGGATTAATTTGCAGATAGATGTTTTCACTGAATTTATGGCGCTGCACCTAAGCCCTTTGCTGGGAGAAACACCCCATAAATAACATAGTTAGCAGCGACCATTAAAGTACCACTCGTGCAAATAAAGGAGAGCGTTTCTCAAGCAGAGATGTTACATTGCTTAACAGCAAAATTGGAGTCTCTTTGCATTTCTTCAGCCCGGGCTCTGTCATTACCTGTCCTGCTCCCTCAACAGGACTCTTCTGCTGGATGAAGCTGCTTTCCTTAAGGCACTCTGGTCTTGCTAGGTGACATTACTCACTGAAACACAGGTGGCTGCTCACTGCACCCCCCCGAGACAGATCATCTAAAATTTAGGGAACATCAGTAGGTAGAAAAATGCAACAACCAACCCCTCCTAGATGGACTGTTGGGAGCAGAAATGAAGCTGCGGAAGCTTCAACCATCACCATCTCATTTATAGACGTTGCCTCACTTATACAGGATTCATAAAGCTTCCTAACGAGAACCACAGGAGGGGGACAAATGGTCACATTACAGAAACAGGTCCTGGGCTGGTGGTTATGACCTGCCACCCGTGGATGCCTGTTGGCCTGGTGTGATGGGGAGCCTCTGAATTTCTCCGCCTCTGCTATCTCATCTCAGTGACTCCAGTCTGGAGCTGTCACGGGTGATTCGGGTGCAATGAAACTGGCAGTGTATCAAAAGCCCCTCACTTGTTTAAAGTCTCAGGCCATCTATGTGCTACATTGGAACCAAAAAGGAAACAAAGTTTCCTGGAAATAAGACCAGGAGCTCTTCAACACGGCTGGCACAAACACACGCACAAGAGTGCGGCGCTCTCCGTTCACTTTTCCCCAACTTTTCCTGCCTGAATTTCAGCCGTCACTGCTTTTCGCCAGCCGAAAGGCATCAGCAGGAACGCTTGAGGCTTTTCTTGGAGAGCAACCTCAGAGTGTTGTATACAGCAAGGGGGTGAAACCGCAGGGCTGCGGAGCAGGCACGGCGATGGCGAGCAGCGGGACAGGAATCCTGAATAAATCCAGTGAATGGGAAGATAATATACATCATGGCTCACAGGCTACTTTATTCCTCCTTTTTCTTTTTTTTCTTCTTTTCAGAAAAATGTGCCTTAACTGTCCAGTATAAATATTTGTTTCCAATGTTGTCATGAATTGTACTTTTCCACTGCATGCTACTAGCTCAGAAATACCATCTGATCCTCAAGCAGACACAAAGGAACTATGCTTTGCAGGGACAGGGAAGGGGGGGAAGCCCTTGGCATTGCTCTGTTATTTCACCCTTTAAACCCCTCTTTATGCCTCCCCATCCAAATTTTTCTTTCACATCTTATTCAACTAATGGACATCTCTCCCAAGGACAGAGGATTCCTTGCTGGTTCTTGATTAAGAGTTTTTAAGAAGCCGGGAAGGAAGATATTCTTTGAAACTGGATCTACTGTAGGATGGGAGCCAGCACACAGGACACCGTGTCTTTCAGAGAGGGCCACACACAGTGCCACTCCAGTCATATGACTTCTCTGTCACATCCTGAAGCCATTTCCAGCTCGTGTGCGAGTTTGTACTCCCATTTAGAAAAGGATGGGATATATTGGGAACACACATATGGAAACACTTTCAGGGAATCAGTTTCCATGAAATCCATAATAAGCCAAGTGGCTTCAGATGTGGCAGTGTGCCTCAGATTAGCCAAAAAAAAAAAAAAAAAAAAAAAAAAAATAAAAAAAGGGAAAAAAGAGAGAAATGGGAAAAGAGGGAAAATGCTACCCTTTCAGTCCTTATTTCAGTTTCAAGGGGGGTGGGGGGAAGAAAAAAAAGCAAATTAAAACCAACTAATGACTTATGGCTACCAAAACAGGGAGTCACAAAATAATACAACCAAGAAGAGCACCCCTCCGCCCCCAAATAAGGACACTGCTATCAGCATTCCTGCAGCTCCCAGAAAGCTCTCCTGGCATCTGCCAAGCTCACATGGGGTCGGCAGAGCCGTGGCCCTGCCTGTCCCAGCCTGCGTGGGTTGGGCAGGTGCCCACTGTCTGGTAACCTGTGTGAGCAGTTTTTGCCTTCCCTTACAATTTTTCCTTCCTTTCCTTCCTGCCCTTCCAAATACTGCAACTCAGTGATAAATGTCCATTAAGTAAATCTCCTGGAAAATGCTGGATTCAGGAGGGGATATTCCCTGGATGGGGTCGGCCATACCCGGGCCGTACTAAAAGCAGGCTTTATGGTGGGATGGTGCATTTGGTTTGCCAGGCAGAGGGTGGATATCACCTCCCTGCTGTGCTTGGAGCCAAAGCTCAAGAGCAATTCCCAGGTGCCCTCACTGATGGATACCAGAGAGCAGGAACAATCTCAAATGGCACAGAAAAGGACTGGAGTCCATGTCAATGCCAGGGAAGCCTGGCATCCCTCATCCCTCATCCGAGCTACCGTGGTGCTGGTATAATCTTTGCACGGTTGAGGAAGTGGGTGGAAGCACAGATCAAGTGGCAGGAGTTCAAATGGGAACTGGAGAGATGCTACGTGCATCTCTGTGACAGCTACCCGCCTTTTTATCACGAGAAAATAACCAGGAATTTGGCTGCTAATTGGGGCCGTATCCTACAAAACCTACTTTTCCTGACAAACAAATGACTCCACAAATAGTCCCTCTGTTTCCAATAGGGTTATTTGCGGTAGGAGGGACCACCCAACGTGAAAGGATCAGGCCCTCCACTCCCTCGCTCTGCCGCTCGCTTCAACCTTCCACAGCCAAGTCCGAACACAAAAAAATACCCAGGAACTGCAAAGGCTTTTCCTCACTGCTGCTGGAAAAGCCCTGGACTAGAACGGCTGTGGAAAGGTCTTGTGTGCTATTAATATGATGCTCTTCCTGGCTTCTGCCACCGAAATGGGGATTTGCCATTTGTTTCTCAGGCTGGTTCTTTCCACTCAAGCCCCGGCACAGTAACTAACTGAAAACTTCTGCATCAAGGAGAAGGTCTCTTTTAAAGTTTGGCTTGGCTTTGCTTTCAAAGAGTTGTCTGTATATTTTAGAATATGTAGAACTTGCCTTTGATTTAAACCTCGCTCTTAACAACAGACAAGAGACGATTTCTCTACTGAGCGATTTAAACAAAAACAAACATATTTTGGTTACTCGGCCTTGTTCTCAAAACACTCTGTTTTCTTTTTTTCCCAGAGAAAAATCAAACCCTACAAATGGTTACACTTCTGGCCAAAAAAACTTAAATTCACAAATGTAGATAATCCATTTTTTTTTTTTTTGCCCTGAACAATATCGTACACAGAGAAAGAAGAGCACCTCCCCAGTCCCCAGACATCCATAAAACACGAAACCCCCTCATCTAAACAATTAAAACCATACTTTTCTCCTCCAAAATAACTTCTCCCTTCAAAGGACTTTTTCAGCCTCGGTCCCTGTCCACAAGCAAGGCCATGGTGTTGATTTTTAATCCTCCCCGGCATCAAGTCCTGTGTCTCCAGAGGGTAAACAGCCACACCTCGTCCTGCGGAGGCAGCGGAAAGCGGCTGCTTGTGCTCAGAGTCGGGGCTGCGCAGGAGCAGCTGCTCCGAGGGGATGAGGACGCTTAGCCCACGGGACTTCTGGCTACTGGACAAAGAAGAGGGGAGATACCATGGAGGCATTTCCATCTTAGGTTAAGAGTTTCAGCAGCAGGCGCAATAATGCTGTTGGAGTGAAAACAGTGGAAAATAACTCACCCAGCGACGGCCAGAGTTTTTTCCCTTACAGCAAGAACACATTTCCCCCAAGTAACACAAACAGTAGCAACATTGGGCCCTGTGATAAAATGGTCAAACACGTCAGCGTGACTCAAGACCCACCGGCCAAGGAAATTTCAGGAGGCTCAGGGTGAGAGGGAGCTCTGTGGGGAGAGGCATGGGTGAACACCAAGCCGAATCCTGCTCCCATGTCATGGGTGAGAGCAGCTCAGGGATGTCACAACCCTCAGCACGGCAGGAGTGAAGCTGTGGCTCTCAAGCCAGAGAGCAGGACTTGCCACCATTACCACAAGCTTCTGGAAGATGGAGCAAAACCTTGCACACAACTTCTGGGCTGTTTTTGCTGGAGCTGCTGCTCTCATAGCTAAGAGTCAAAAGTACTGAGCGGTGTAAAGACCTACAGAGTTTTCAGTCCGTGGATTTGCCACTCACTGCCTGTTTAGATACCAAGCTGCCACAAAATTCAGCAGGACACAGCTAAACATAGCTGTAAAGCAGGGCTGGAGGCACTGTACCCCTTCTTATATCCACTTTAACAACATATGATTTTCAATCTCATTTATTAAAAGCTGTGTAAATCCCTCTGTATATTTTTTTCATTCCTTTCAGACCTAACCTGAGCTTCCTACTAAGTTAAGGCAAACTACTGTAAGCAAAGTTTCAATCCATTTTAAGCTGGTCTACACAGCATCTCCATTCATCAGCTGCGCTGAAGCTTAAACCAGCCCAACTCTGAACACCTCTAAATAAATGCTTCTTCTCCATAGTGTAAAGTCTGAATATGGGTTTTATCCTCCCAGGAACATGGTGATGAGAAAAAGAAACAGACTTTAGTCTGTAACAGCTCACATCATAAGCATGCTCGAGGCTGTTTGATGTACAACCCCTTAGGCTATACCACTGGCAGCTCTTTAGACCATCAGTAGAGATTTATCTCAGATATGCTGCCTTGGAGTTTAAGTTCAGATTATCAATAGTGATTAGAAATAGAAGTCACCCACTTAACCATTAAAGCTGTTACAAGGGAGAATTCGATACAATGCTTTCTGCCTTTTGCTGCTGATTCATTTTGTGAATTTGGGCAAATAATTTGATTTTTCCTGTGTAAATTTTGCTTACTGTATGATGGATATTTCAATACTTCATATTAGCCAAGTGACAAAAGTTAGTAGTACAGTTTAGAAAATACTATGAAATTCTTTGTTGGAAAATGTTGTAAAGTTACAAAGATAAAAGGCAAAACCCAACAGACATTTTTATAAGCTCTTCAAGACACAGAAAAAAATGCAAGTCAGACACAGCAAAGGGAACTTGACTTGAAATGAACTTTCACACATGATCACAAGTTCTGAGATAAAAAAGGTGCATACAAAGTCAGCCTGAATTATCACCTTCAGTTGTGTTCATCTGCTTGAGAAAGCAGCAGCAGAATTGCTTTAAACCAAACCTCCAGTGCATCTGCAGCGCAGGCCGGTGAGAGCAGGAGCTGGCCCGGCTGAGCACCAGGCGCCAGCTCCAGCCCCGCCGTGGCTGGAATGGCTTCCTCCACGGGCAGCCTGTCCAAAAAACAGCTCCAAACCAGTCTGGCCCACCTACGTGGGCCAGGCCAAACGAGGAACTGGTTGGGTTTGGACTATCCTTAAACCCAGCTTCCTATCTGATTTTCGAATCTAATACGGTGGCTCCCAATTCGGCTCCGGTGCTGCTTAGATCCTCCCTGCGCTCCTCTTCACCCATGAAAAACAACACAGGCTGGCTTTTAGCAGGAATCAAAATGAAAACAAAAACAAACAAAAAATCCCTTTAGAGGGAGATATTTGAGAGAGGAAGAGGGAAGAAAGGGGAAAGAGAGGTGCCTTTTTCCCATTGCCAGGATTCCTCTGTGGCTCCTCCGGCCATGCCAGCATCCACATCACAGTTCCCGGGGACTTCCTCTGAGCAGCTTTTGCGAGATGCCTCTTCCAATGAGCCATTTCATCTTGGTCTTATGTTGCGGAGATTTCAGGTCAGCAGCCCTCCTGGTGTTTTTGAGGCACTTGCTTCCCTTCCTATTTGGCCAGCCAGTCACCCTTGCAGAAGGTCTGTTTTTTAGTTGTCAGTCCCTAGACCGGCTCCCAGGCCTTGCAATTTGCACCCTTGAGGGTATCTAAATGTTTATGATCTTTTTCACAGAGGTCTCTATACTTTTGCTCTTTCAAGGCTGACAAAACCTATCCAGCTCCAGTCTTTTAACTGCACTCAAATTAGCTATTTCAACCTTAATTAATTTTTTTGGCTGGGATTCCTTCTTTGGGACATAATTTTATTTTTGTTTTCAATGGCAACAACACACATAACTAGCTGGCTCCTCTCAACAGGAATGATCTGCAGATGTTTGATCCTATTTCTCCACAGAGGGACACATCATATGATCTCACAAGGTCCCTGTCCTATAAGACAATGACACTGCAGACCTATAGGAAATAAAAGAATTGATCCAGCAGCTCCTCTGGGGTAATTCCCACCTACCTAAGGGTAAGCAGATTCACAGAGCTGTGTCTATAGCTATTAAATACACTGATCCAGAGAGAAACCTCCGGCAATATATATATATATGTATTTATATTTTTTTTCTGGTTTGGCACTCTAGGGGAACTGAGTGACCACTTTGGCCAAGCTGAGAAGGTGATGGGTCCTGGATGGTGCCTTGGCCTAACCTCACCTATAACGTTTGCTTCTTATTACAAACTGTGACAAGCAGCTTTGTCCTTTCTTTCCTGCTTGTCCTGAAGCCTGGAAGGAGGTGAAGAGCCACAGAGCTACCTCAGCACCCTCCTTACAGTTTCATTTTTGCACTCCCTTCTGACCCACACTCACTACTACCTGGCTTTAGTGAGGCTGCAGCCACTGCTACCACCTCGTATGTTCCCTTCCTGTTACAATTCCCTCTTGTATGCCACTGTACATCTTGTAACCAGCTGTACTGTATGTACAAGTTCAAATTCATGAGGGACAGGCTGATTTCCCTTTTTCCCTCCTCCTCTTTCACTGTATAGTCCTTAGCACAAGGGGGATGAGACCTCCAGACACCATCACAATACAAACACTATCAGCAGCCAGCGATGATTCCAGCAGAAGTCCATTAGCTATTCCCAAATACAACTCTTACTTTGATCACTGAACTGCACTGCCTGCAGGAGCCAAACCTGGATGCTCCAGCTAAAGCCAAAACCTCAACTGATGCCTTGACAAGGAGACTGATCTCTAGTTTGTGGAAATTTTTCAATCCCACGTTCAGCTTTCAACACAACGCAAAACATCATTCCAGTGCAAAATTAAATATGGCAAGCTGTGGTTTTACAGACATCTATCCAATAAAAATGATGTGCCTCAGTGATTTGGTCCTGTACCTGTGTTTCAAACTGGTTTTCCAAGCAAGCCCATTGTGCAGCCTAATTATATAAACTTAACCAAGGTGGACATACCTTTAGCTGCTGGCTTTACAATATTCTACCAATTCTAAACAGTACCTGTTTAATAGGAAACGGCATTAAAAACATGCCTATGGATCAGACAGTGATAGCCCAGTTAAATATTAAAAATAACAAGTGGAAACCACACATGTGGCATCACTGGAGCTTGTGTAGGGGCTTTTCATCTCAGCTAAATGAAAGAGGCTTTGTGGGTATCGCTCCTAACCCGAGCATACCACCTTTCACTGCTCGTGAAAGCACTGCCAGAGATTTGTGATGTTAAGAGACGGAAAGATTGCCATGAGATGCCCTACCCCTCCATTTTGCTTTCAGAATTGATCTTTGGTTTAAATCCTTCAGGCTGTTTTCTCTGCTGGTGCTCCCCTTCTCTCAGCATGGTTGCTGCTCTTTCTCATACAAGTCCAAGGAGGCTTCCTCTACCTGTCTATCCCAGCGCTCCCAAATTACAAAATAACATATTATGGCAAACACTCATGGCTACCACAGGATAAAAAATCAAATGGATGGTTAGAGAGACCTTTGGGAACAACGACTGAGAAGTTTGGAGATGAAATGGCCCAGACAGGGCTGAGTATGCAGCACATTGACTCCTCTCCTCCTCCAAATGCACCTCTAAACCACCACAAAATCCCCTGCATTACATGTATGATACCTCTTTTGCCAGAACTAAACTTCTCACAGTGAGAGCACTGCCTGATCCAAGTAATCCCAAGGGATTAACACAAATTCAACTCTCTATTCGCAAATTTGCCTGTGGAGTAATAAGGATGTGGAGAGCAAAGAGGCTGCTCTGGCTGGGTGTTTGCTCCACAACGGGGCCACAGCCTCAGCTCTGAGCTTTGCTTTTGACAGTGCAAATGCAAACTAAACCTGGGGGGAAAAGCCCCTGTGACTATAGTTGTGTTTCTCAAAGTGAAAAATTAAACAATGCAGGAAAACTAAGGGAGAACATGCATTCCATTGTACTATTCCTGTAACTCCATCTAGAGCAGTGTGTGAGAAATTAATTTTGTTAGGAATTTGCAACTAAGCAAATACAAAGGCAGAAAAATTCCTAAAGGAATTGCAGAAGCCCACAAAGTCAGTGAAAAATGCTTTCCCAGTGCATTTTTTCAGGTGGGTTGGAAAAGTAGAGTGCCACTAGTAATTCAACCAAAAATAACACCTTTTCAGCAGGTACTGTAGGAGGTTGGCTGATTAAGAAAGGGAACTTCCACGATTTGATAGATTATAGTGAATCCACAGCAAACTGAATTGACTAAAATATTTTTTCACAGTCCCCCTTCAGATTCCTCGCAAGTCAGACCAGTTCTGTGTCCCGCAGCAGTTCCCTGTGGCTTCTGCCATCTCCCTGAGACCCATCACAGCCACCTCCTGTCCTACCCACCTCTTTGTACCTGTCACCAACACAGGAACCCACGGGAACCTCAGAAATCAAAATCAGTGCTACGTTCTGGCAGACAAAGTTATAGCAAAGTTGTAGCAAGTTCAAATGAGTGGAAATTAAAGTTAGACAAATTCAGACTGGTAATAAGACCCACATTTCAAAGCGAGATTAATTAACATCTGCAACCAAAGGTTGTGGTGGGTTTTTCTTCCCTGGAAATTTTTTAATGAAGACCAACTGAGTGTTTGGGCTTACTTTTTTTCTCAAAGGTTACCCTCAAGTTCTAATTTGGGGAAATCTTACATCTGGGTTCAAAGCAGACGTTCACATGGGCTTCACTGTACAACAATCAATGAATTTATACATCCATGGAGATTTGCTAATGTCAAATGATTCTTCCCTGTGCCTCATAGATGAAGCTTCACCATTGCTAAAAATCCTCACACTCCACAAAAGCTCCTTGGACACAACAGCACCATCAAACACCACGTGGGTACGGGTTGAGGCGCCCCCTCCCCAAGGGGCCACTCCACCACCCGCACACCGTTCCTGCGGACATGGGGAAACTGTCCCAAGCTCAGGGAGGCATCTCCTGCTTTTGATCCCTTTCCTTGCTCTCTTTTGAGTCAGTCTGAAAGCAAATATTAAGAGATTTCCAGATTAGTGTCCCCAAATACACTCCCTTTATGCATATGAAATAGTTCCTTCTCCCTTAATAACCTCCTTCATGAGCCACGTGAAGGTGCGCTCCCTCATTTTATCTCATCCATCTTCCTCTTCTTTGCTGCCTACGTTGTTTGCTTTTGAACAACCACAGAAAACCTGAGCCACTTGCATGGCTCTTGCCTTCCCTTTTGGTCACCAGTATCAGCCCAGTATCACCAGTATCAAAGCTCTTTGAAATCTGACAGCCGAGCTGGCAGGACACCAGGTTCTTTTCTGCTAAAACATCCATCAAGAGGGGAGGAGATTTGGTCTTGTGTAAAATGGGGCCAACAACCATTACTAAACCACTTCAAAAAGGTGTTTTTGAAGATCTGCTGGGCTCTAACCCTCTCTTGCTGACCAAATTCAGTGTGGTCAAATTTTATGTGGCTGGAAATGAGAGGAAATTTCACTGAAAACCAGGACAGCTCCAGCTATTTCTACCAGCAGCAGTTTTTTCCTCTTGAATTGTATTTTTTAGTGTAAAATTTGCAGAATTTAAACCATTCAGCTGCTAAAGGGTATATAATACTCCTTTACCTAAACACGGTCACAATCTGAGAAGGATCAAATTCTGCTGCATTTTATAGAAGCATTTCATAAATTTATATTGGCCAATTAATCAAACCAAATTCAATGCAAAAAAGATGCAAGGCCACAAAGACTTAAGGGCAACATCAGAGAATCACAGAATGGTTTGGATTGGAAAGGTCCTTTTAAAGGTCATCTAGTCCAACCTTCCTGCCATGGGCAGCAGCATCATCAACTAGATCAGGTTGCTCAGAGTTCCCTTCAACCTGGCCTTAAACGTTTCCAGAGATGGGTCATGCACCACCTCTCTGGGCAGCCTGTGCCAGTATTTTGCCATCCTCACACTGATGATTTCTTCATGTCTGATCTAAATCAACTCCCTTTCAGTTTAAAGCCATTCTCCCCTTGCCCTGTCACTCCATGCTCTTGCCAGAAGACCCTCCCCAGCTACCTTGTAGGCCTGTTAGGGCAGGGGTGTAAATAAATGGACCTAACCACCCTATATGCACCAGAAAGCTTCACACATGAAGATCCATTTCCTCTCCCCATCAGCACACATGATCCTGCCTCAGCTGCCATTGCTGGCTCCATCCTAGGTAGAAAATTAACAGCAATTCCACAAAGAGAATGGAGAAATCATCAAACGCCTTTGCAGAAGGATGAAACAAAGAGCTCGATACCACAGCCTTCCTGTTAGAGGCTTATTGACTTTATTGGGAACACACATCTAGGTAGTGGCTCAGGATCTGGCCCTTTGGAAGTCTGGAATTGAGGACCCGGTTGCCCCACTAACAATTAGCATTCTGTTTACAAAACCCAACAGAGTCAGTAAGAATAATCATTACAAAACATGCTCAGACTGTGATTCCGGTTTAAGTTAATATAATTTTAATGAGTTCTTCAGAAAAAGCCTGGCACTTATGGAAAATTTCCTTAATTAATATCAGACCCTAAATTAGTAATAAAAAAAAGCCCTGAATATCATTTGGTCTCAAGCTGGAACTAAAGTATGTTTTGGCATCATTACTAACTGTTAGCAGCAAGTTCTGGAAACAGATGCAAATCTTGATATGTGTCCTAAATATAAAACACATTGCAAAAAAAGCTCAGATAAAAATATATCTATACATCCACATATATTTGAGTATGCTATTTCCTGCCTGTATCAGCAACAAATTTATTCCATTTCAAAACATTCCACTTGTTTCTTTTTGGTATTTTTTTAAATCCCTTATTTCAGGAATAAAACTCCTTCCCTCTGCCTTCATTTTTCCTGTTTATTTCCTCTCCCAACAGCCGTTTTAAGTAAATGAAAAGGGCTTAAAGACACGCATTGTAACATTCAAACATCTGAAAATCAGCCCGCTTGTTTTACCACCTAAATATGGGCATAGGTGCCTAATTTGAGGCCACCCACGTTAGAAAAATTTGAGGTAGGGATCATGCAACGCATCTTCTGGACAATTACTCCAATGAAAGATTCAACCCAGTGGAAACGCTGCTACTGAAAGCCCACAGACGAGTGCCAAGGTGCTGAGATTCCCAGGTGGCACCAAGTGGGCAGGAGACTAAAAATGGAAAACCTGCGGTAAACAAAATAAATAGAACCACTGAAAAATAATGAAAAAAAAAAAAAAAAAAGGAAGGCAGGTTACAAGTTTAGGGAAGGCAGCAAAATGAGCGGGTTGTTTCTGAAGACCTGGGCTCCCCCAAGTTCTTTACTTTGCCTTGACTCAGCGTCACCGCGCAGGGAAAGCACTGAACATTAGCGAGGAGAAACGGAGACAGAGACGACCTTGAGTCTTTCGGCTTCCATTTAATTAAAAAAATAAAAAAAGAAGAAGACAGAGTGAAAATTGTTATAGTCACCAAGAAAAACATCCCAGCATAGCAAGCACACCAGAAACCGAGCTGGCTTCTTGGGTTTGCCAAGAGCCTGAGACAATATTGCTGAAGCGTGAACTGCTCATTCATTGCAGGGGCTGCTAACACCAGAGCCATGCTGGCAATAGCCACGGCATTAACTGTTTCTCTGCTTCCCACAGCACATAAAGAAGAAAAGAATTGTATTTTGGAGACAGCACTAATGCCTTCTCTTATGAAAGATTCCGTCCTGAAATGTGCTTATTGCCCACAACTTTTAATCGAGTTAGCAGGAATTAAGGGATGAAAGCATAGCTACTTCCATGCCTACAGCTTCTACTTAGTTGCTGTGAAGTTTTCTGAGCTCCTCAGGAGAAGATAAACAACTTTTATGTCTAGAAGTTGTTTCAAAGACCAAATTCCCCCTATAAGGAATAATCCTTGTTATAAAAATGATGAGCACATGAAACTAGCAAAATCCAAGGTAATTCACATACAGGGTGAGAAACACAAGATGACAACCAGTACAGGACCCCAAGAAAAAACAGCCCATCACAGTCAGCCACTTTAACATAGAAGTACTAAAACCAGAGGTTCAGCTGGAGCTGCTTCCATTACACGTGTTTTTCTATGATATGATTTTTAGACTAACAAGAATGAAAATTAAACTGTATAAAAAACCAGTATTGTCCCTGATTAGGGCATGGCTGGCATTACCTTTATACTTGCCAGCTCTCAGTGAGCAGGGAGAACAGGAACGTTTCTTAAATTTCAATTTGTGATGAGGGTTCAGGATGGCCCAAAATGTTGTGGTGATTTATCTACAAAGCGAGACGAATTAATGGGAAAGTTTGGCTATACTTGAACTTGCAAAGAGGGTCAGGGCACATTCCCTGGCTCTAAATCCAGTCAGAATGGTCTGGCCACAGACGTAATGTTAAATCCTGACTCCATAATGGGGTGGCTGACTCTGAGTTGCCCACAGGAACAGGTTGGGGACTCTTCTCATTTCCAAACCACAGTTGGGACCTGTTTGCGACCATGTTGGCCAACCCCACTCAAAACCAGCCTTGCTGACAGTTTAACAGTACTGGTATTTAAGAGTCCAGCCCTACCACTGTGTAATTTATTGGTGAAGATACCACTTTCTGGCCACTTTAGTTCAGAGGGATGGGTCTGCAGACTTCTTTTGTTTAGGGGCTGATCCCAGTGTATCCCTCATCTCTCTCAGCATGTCCCTACTCAATGACACAGTAAATATAAAGGCAGCAAAGTCCACCCTGTGGGGACTCCAGCTAGTGGGACAGCAATGTCTGGGTATGGTGGCACATCCCCAGCTGACAAATACCTAGGAAGAGTGCAAGCCTAGGGCTGGAAAAGGCAGGTTAGGTGATTTATCCTGCTATTTAGATTCAGTTTTAATTTTCTCATTTGTCATACGGCATCTATCAAACACAGACAGGTTCTTCCACAGCCAGCACTGAACATGTTTGTGGTACACCTGCAGGACAGGTCCTCCAGCATCCTAAGATCTTGACCCTGCAAGTCTCTCTCAAAGCTGAAGCAAAAAGCAAGAGACTCGTGTTTAGGCAGAAGGGTGAGTAGGTCCAGGAAAAGTGTAGGGGAAGACAAAGTCTCCCCACCTTCCCCTTCTCAGGATTCTCAACAAAATTAAAAGCAAGCTCAAACCCTGCAACAGTGGAGAAGGTCAAGGTCAAGGTGAGGTAGGGTTAAACCAGGACTAGAGTGTAATTAGGCTGTGATATGGATATGTTTATGGGACAGTTAAATTGTCTCTTAAATCACCTCAGCAAAGGCAGACTATCAGATCATACGTGCCTGTACTTGAACTACTCACCTAGGCTCACTTCAGAGAGTGAAGAAACAGGCTCTTCCCAGGCACTGCCAGGGACCAGCACAGATCACCTGCAGACCAGAAAAGTCCTGAAAATGCCAGTTTGCCCCCACTGACTCAAAAGGGAGCTAAGGGTGAGTGTCTCGGGAATGGATGTCTGCCCTGGGGACATTTACACCCACCCCTCCTTCACCTGCCTGGGAGCAGCTCTTTTGTGACTGCAAGAACAACCTGACCTGTACTCCCTGCTCTGAACCTTCCATGTGGGGAGAACTTGCTGGATCAGCCCCAAAGTGTTATGTAAAATGGCTGTGATGTGTATATTTATATGAATCATATACATTAATTACATAATAGTCACCCATGCTCCCCATCCCACATGCACTTTGGTTATGCATAGGACACAAACACTGAGTGCATTCACTGTGAATCATCCAATAAGACTACATCCCTCAGGCAAACTCTCTCTAAAATGACCCTTTTCTTATATTCCCATGGCTTCCACTACAATATTATTTAATTAAGAATATTAATCTGCTGGGCCACCAACTTTCACTGTCTTCTGGGGAAGTCTGAGCAGACAGTCATTTTAATAAAATATGGGGAATCCTGCTCTTTTTATGATCGAGTTGGAACATAAAGGTAAGGCAATTCCATGGCCTCATGAACTTGTTTTTTTAATTTGTTCTTGATATGAATGTGAAACGTCTGGACCAGAGATATCATTGGTTCAAAAGTTGAATGAGTGATGCCAGGTAATCTTTTTTTTCCTTTGCTTTTCTGCTCATGCTGTTGAATACTGCCCAAATACCTGGGACATATCACTAACTAGTTGTAGAGCAGTGCAAACAGAGCTCTGATCCCCATTTGGAGAACAGAAGATGAACATTTGCAGTTTGGAAGCCACGGGCACGCATGTGCACGTGCCTGCAGCACGAATGCAAACCTGCCAGTTGTGCAAAGAAATCATTGGAGACACTGACACGACCAGTTCAGCTGCATTGCAGCAGCTGCCCGGGGAACTCCTCGGGGTTGCAGCCTGCTGCCCTCTTCTCCTCTCCCATGGGATGAGGAACTGTGTGCACTACCATGGCAGTGCCCCACCACCTCCTGTCCTGCAGCCCCAAACCTCTTCTGATGCTCAGCCTAATCTGGGGTTGACACACAGGCAACCTCATCACCAAGAATCACGGAATCACTAACTTTGGAAAACAACATTGGGTCCAACCCAGCAGCATAACGTTCAGCATTAAACCCTGTCCCTAAGGGCCATATCTGTGTGCCTTTTGAACACTTGCAGGGATGGTGACTGCATCACTGCCTTGAGCAGCCTGTTCCAATGCCTGACCACCACTTCAGTGAAGAATTTTTTTCCTAGTATCCAATCTAAACCTCCTCTGATGCAACTTGAAGCCATATCCTGCCATCCTGTTGCTTTTTACCTGGGAGCAGAGCCCGACTCCCACCTGGCTGCACCCTCTTGTCAGGGAGTTGTGCAGAGCCAGAACATTCCCCGAGCTTCCTTTTCTCCAGGCTGAGCCCCTCCAGCTCCCTCAGCTTCTCCTTACCAGACTTGTGCTCCAGACCCTTCCCCAGCTCTGTTTCCTTCTCTGGACACGCTCCAGCCCCTCAATGTCTTTCTTGATACGAGGGTCCCAAAATCGAACACAGGGTTCAAGGTGTGGCCTCAGCAGTGCCCAGCACAGGGGGACAGTCACTGTCCTGGTCCTGCTGCCACACTACTGCTGATACAGGCCAGACGCCATTGGCCTTCTTGGCCACCTGGGCACACTGCTGGCCCATCTCAAGATAGGGAGGAACACCACCACTTTGGTCATAGGATGAGTGTGGTTTTGGTCAAGGGAAAACCATTAAAAGTAGCACTTGAGGGCTGCCACCGACAATAAAACCACGAGCTACTCCTGCTTTATTGGATGGAATATTTTCAACATCTGGGTGAGAACAACTTTAGCAGTCGTCCAGGTAGAGACATGGAGGCTTGTAGAAAGGTTGGGTGATGTGAAATTAGGGCAGATAGGAAGTTCTGTGCCTGTAGGTGTGACAGCCAAGGCCTAAGGGGGAGGTTTTACTCATTTTTCCTCCTGCATGATGTTAAGCAACAGGCAGTAAATATGGCATTCATTAAAATGACCTTGTATACTTTTAACAGCCTCGATAATCAGATTTCTGCCACTGTATCGGAAAGCGACGTTTTTATTCAAGGCCTTATAAAACTCTAATTTCTCCCTCATGCATTAGAGATGCCTGAAGTTTTCTGAGGATTTATTGTTTCTTAGCAGTCATTTTCTACCCTCTTCAAAGTTCTGTTCTCTTCCTAAATGTGCATTAAGTAATTGAGTGGAGATTTGCATTTCTTTGAGTGTGAGGCATAAACTGTTTGCTGTATGGGGCAACTTGAAACTTGCATTGGTCTCTCTCTTTAGACATAGGAGGGGTTGAATGCTGCCCTCCCTCCCTGTGGCACTGCCAGTGAAACCCTTGAGAGGCACTGTCAGGTTTTCAGCTGGGGCTGCAATGTGCCTCCTTGCATCCTGAGCATCCGAGCCGGTCCTTCAGCCGGGAACGCCGCTCTCTAGTTCTGAGTAGAGCATTTCTATTCTGAATTTCTATTTCTGTCAGCAAACACTGCACACAACCTCTGGCACTTGTGGAAGACCGAAGTCCCCTTTTTCACTCTTAAATCTAACTGGAAGCGAGATCCCAGTGCTGGGAAAAGGTCAGGGCATTGCGGAGGCATCGGTCGAGCCCCGGAAAGATGAAGGACAAGAAGTGCGAAGGCAACTGGCCATAGAGCACGGCAAGAAAGTTCAGTCCATGGCCACACAACATACAGCCAGGTCTTTTAGTCACTCTGCCTGTGCCCACATGCCAGGCACTCATGTCTGAATACACACAGACAAGCAAGGGCTGCAGGGCAAGCATGCGGCGTGCAGCTGCCAGGTCCCAGCCGAGCCTCTCCTGCAGGTATTGCCGCGGGCACGACTGCAAAAATAACCCATTCGACAACACAGACCATCAGGAGGCTCTGACTCAAAGGGAACCTGTTTCAGGCCAAACAAAGCATTTCCTCAGCACCAAGCTGATCAGTTTTTTGACCCAAGTCAGGGCATTGCATGGAGAGCCCACAGGAACCTGCTCCAAAACCCTCCAGCCCTCGGCCCACATGGAGATCTTTGGCATCTTTGTGAAGGCAGAGTGCACGAGGGCCGCAGAGGGGTTTGCAGCTGTTTGTTTGAGAAACAGAGCTTCCCTCCTCCAAGATGAAAGAAATTAAGGAGTCTACACTAATCAAATCCTCCACGCCTGCTGGCTGCAGTTCAGCTTGTCAGGGATGCAGCTCAGTGGAGTGATCAACATTTGCAGTGCTATGAGCTTGGTGGAAGGGGAAAACACGACAGCAAGAAATTCACCTGGCTGGGAGTCAAACAGGTGTATGGCAGCAGCATCCAAGATTATAATAATATCTTGCAAACATGCAAAAAATAGATGTAATAAGACTGATTCTTTGGTTTTCATTAATGAATCATAAAGGCTCTCTTTACATTACACATGCTTTTTTGGCATATGCTGCTAATATTTCCACACTTGCAAGGTTGGAGTTTTAATACTGAGCCTCCCTCCCCTAAGGTTTCTCATTTTTGGCAAGAGGTACAAGGTGACTGTGTGCCATGACAGGCTCTCTCTTACTTTGGGGCAATCAGATTACTTTACACAGATGGTTTTATCACTGAAACCATTAGAGGTGAGTTGTGCAATATATAAATGTGCATTTGCTTGGTAAAAAAATAGTCTCAGTTCCTCACTGCTGTCTTGTCTATGTTCCTAAATATATTTCCTCTCTCCTGCATCATTCCAAAGCACAATTTGTCCAATCTTTACCTTAAAGTGACTCAGCTTGTTTCTGATAGGCATCTTAAGTACATATTAACTAAGGAAACAGGCTTTCTTGAGCTACTGGATTGAAATGCAGGAGAATGAACCTCAGCCTTAACTACTGAAGAAATAAAGGCATCTGTCTGTCAGAATGCCTAACAACACACACACCACAAAAGTAAAGCACCAAAAAATAGAGAGTATAACGTTTACTTTAAAACACAGAATCACAGAATGATTTGGGTTGGAAAGGATCTTAAGATCATCTTGTTCCGACCCCCCTGCCATGTGCAGGGACACCTTCCACTAGACCAAGTTGCTCCAAGCCCCATCCAACCTGGCCTTGAACACTTCCAGGGCTGGGGCAGCCACAGCTTTTCTGGGCAACCTGTGCTGGTACCTAATTCCAAGCAAGTAAACATCCTTTTGTAGGGGAAATAAAAAAAAAAAAAAAAGAGAATTTGTTCAAAGAATCAGGTTCACAATTTAAAATTAATCTGATCTGAAATGGAGATAAAGTCATTCGAGAGGTACATGCTCAGAGCAACATAGCAGTTCTTCCATGTTGAAAAAAAAAGGGATTTTGAGTCCTGCCTGGCATGCAGGAACCCTGGTACCACTGCTGAGCTTTCCTCTTCTTGCCAAGGTTTGTATGAGGCCACGGAGGCAGCTGCTGCCAGTCCTGTTCCTCTCTGCATAATTGTTTTAGGCAAAACAGAGTCTTTACCTGAGAGGCGTCTGGGCACATCGGTAATGGCTGGAAGTCCTGTGCCTCGAGTGGAGGACAGGGGAGTTGTGGAGTGAATGGACGGTGAAGTCATCTGGCTCAAGTAGGATGGGTAAGACTGGTCATAGGACCATGGCGGGGATGACTGCGCCTGCCTGGGGTCTAGGGGGAAAAAAACAAACAAAAGAAAAAAAAAAAAAAGAAAATTTTTTTAAAAAGAAGAAAAATTTTAGGGTATCAACAGCCTAATTGAAAGAAGTGGGATTACTGAACATACACACATCAGAGCTATGAGGAATGAGAATGTAATGAAACACAACTTGCTCCTCAACAACTCAACCCTTTCAAGTCCCGGTCTGTGCTTTTCCCTCCCCAGAACAATTTCTGTGGGAAAAGAACAGACCAGAGAGCAGAGTTTTAAAAGATCTAGAAGCTGTGCTGCAAATTCCTGGTGTCTCTCTTTCAACCAAGAGTTGCCAGTCCTCAAGGAGTCACAAAGAGAAGCAGACAGCAAGGATGAGTCCCAGGTCCGATCTTAGGAAGAGACGTCATGGAATCATAGAATCACTAAGGTTGGAAAAAACCTCTAAGACCATTGAGTCCAACCATTAACCCAGCACTGCCAGGTCCACCACTAAACCATGTTCCTAAGATCCACAGCTACAAGTCTTTCGAACACTTCCAGGGATGGTGACTCCACCACTTTCCTGGGCAGCCTGTTCCAAAGCCTGAACAACCTTTCAGTGAAGAAAATTTTCATAAGATCCAATCTAAATCTCCCCTGGCACAACCTAAGGCTTTTTCCTTCAGAGGTGGGTAGACTCTCCAGTCAGCATTTGGCGCCCCTGTCAAGCTGTTATCCAGTTCAAACATCACACAATAGTGTTTTCAGCACAGAAAATACTAGCCAAGGAGAAAAATGTCATTAATCTTATCAGCATCCATCAAAAAATGTCACATTTGGATGCTGGCCCAATTACCTACAGTCCCCTCAATTACAAAATATGAAACCAAATGGTTTGGGATAACTATCAGAAGCTAATGATACTTTTTGATGTATTTGCAACAGCTCACTATGGAGGAAATGATTTTAAGGATAAACACAGTTTAACTTTTGCTGAAGCACTGGTGGAAGGAGACCTAGTTTTACTCACTGATGTTTGGATTTATAAACCATTTACTCTCAGTTAACATCTGGTGATAAAGATACCACTGAATACCTCATAAATTATGATTTTTATTTCTTTACATCGATAAAAACAAAGCACTTTCAACACCAAAGTTTGTTTTGAGCACTGCACAATAAACAGAAAACTATCTCTGAACCAGTTCATAAAAATTACAGCACATCCCTTCAAATCCTGCCCAGTATTTCCAGGGAAGCACATCAAGTCCATTCAGTTTGGAAAATCTGCTCTATCAGAACATTGTGCTAAAGCCCTGCTTTGCAGACAGCAATGTGACAGCCACATGGCATAAGCAAAGGCTCTTTTTCAGGAAATTCAACTTTTTTTTTTCTTTTTTTAACTCCTTTCCCTGCTCTTTCACACAGCAAAAACTTGTAGTTTAAGCTACTTCTTGTTTATTATTTCTCTTCAGACATGATTTGTTTGAAGAGATGTCTGGAAAGCAGATACTTCCTTGAAGCAAAATAACTGTATAGATATATATAAAAAAACAACCTTCCAATTTAATTTAAAGAGGATTTTCCTGGAGTTTGCCATTTATATTAGAGCTGAGTAATATAAATGGTTAACATAAACTTCTCAGAAATCCAAAGGACACTTGATCATTAAATGTAATGAACTTCTTTGTTTTAACAGTTTCAAGGCCAGGGTTGTATAGATTGGCACAGATTCAAATCTGACTGACTGCTCATTGTTACATCTGATATTGACATATTTCTCTGCCTCATTCCACTACGATAATTCACCATGCAGTCAATGGTAAATGATCTTCAACTGGGAACAGAAAACCTAGGCCTGCTGGGAAAACAATCTTAAAATTAATGGTGTGTTAGGAGCACAATCTCAAATCCAAGATCCTTCAAACTCCAAGAGCTGCTTCAATCTCTGCTTCTGAATCGAAAACAGAGTCCCTTAAAGGTCTGGGTTCCCCAATGCTAGGAGGAAATAACATAGCAGGTAAGGCTGGGGAAAAAAATCATAGCAGAGGATGTTTTTACATCATTTTGGTCTAAGACGGTAGAAAGCTCAGAAAAAGAGCTGCCTTTCTGGAGGTTCATGCCACTCCTGGTACTGCAATCCTCGTGGCACAAGAAGTTCTTGAACATCTCTGGCACTCTCATCCCGTTGAACACCCATGCTAGACTTGGTTTTACACTTAACACCTTTAATCTAACAACTGTAAATGTCTGTGTGGACACAAGAACGACAAATAGCAAAAAGTGGTCTTTCAAAGGCTCACGTGGTATTTCAAAACAGTATCTCATACTGCACTGTCAGAAGCAGGATAGGGGGCTGGATGGACCATAACTTGACCGCAAAACGTATCTCATATTCTTACAACATCTACCTCAAATACATCAGTCTTGTCAGGGAGTAGGAAATAATGAAGAGGAAAATCTTCAAACAAATTGAACACTGGATGATTCATCAGAGCTCAGTGACTGAGGAGCAGGTCACTACCTCAGGCCAGAGGGTTACTGCGATTCCTTCACAACAAGGCATGGCTGAGGTCATGGTCGAGGCAGGGTGGGAAATGTTGCCCTAGGGCTGACTGGCTCAAGGTATCTTTGACCCGTTAGGAAACTGGAAAGTGAAGATACAAGTTTCACCAGATCCCAGAGCAAATGCCCTAAAGCCAACCCTTGCTGCCTGATGGCGGTCAAGGTTTGCATGGACGTGAGAGAAGAGAGTGGTGAAACACCGCTGCCTTACCAAGTCAAAGGTGACCTGTCAGCCCACAGGGCAAACGTCACTGCTCAGCAGCATTGTCCAATCTGCGGTGAAAAATGCCACGAGGCAGAGCCCAAAGCTGCCCCAGATAGTCCCTGAAGGTGGGCATACAGCTCATCTGGCACCCTCTGGTCCTGCCAGCAGATGGTCCTTGCAATGGTGCCAGAGCAGTGACTTTGGCCACTGAGGCCCAACCAGACCATCCCTCTGGTCCCACACACGACCAAACCTCCTAGGGGAAGGAGGGTGCTGGCAGCACCCCAGGGATGTGTCAGCTGCCACAACAGCACTTCCAGGGCAGATCCACACAGATGCTTCTGAGGGAAACACAATGAGGCCCTTAGGAGGATCACCTCCTCCTTGCTCCGGCCCAAAACGGGTGGGATGACTATTTAACACATGCTATTGGGGAAGAAGCTACGAGGTGATTTGTGACAGGTTTTTCTTGGCCTCCTACACCACAGACCAGCTTCCCTACTGGCTCTGGCTGGTGGGCTCCCATGTGTTCACAGGATCCCTGTGAGTCAGCGACTTTGCACCATCATCCAAAGCACCACGTGCTCTGCAGGCACGGCACATCTTCCCCGTCACAAAAAGCCCAGAACAGATGAGAAACCTTAAAGCTCTGAGACAGAGTGCATGTGGATTCCTCCCTGAAGGAATCCCTCCAAAATGAGGAAAAACAGTAAATATAAAAATAAAATGAAGTGGCCAGGAGAAATCCCCCCGCCTTCCCATACAGCAGCCATGGGGAAGGGGCCAACAGAGCATTCAAAAATAGCGAAGGAGGCAGACGGCCACTCTGAGCTGGCATTTACACTCAAAAACTTTGGAGTGATTACTAAGAGCAGTCCTCCTTTTGTAAACATTTCTGTTATGCCTGCGTGGGTGTTAGGGGAAGTGCAGCTCTCAGCGTATTCCTTCACAGCAGGGCATATCGTGGGTATGCTGAGACAGCCTGGGCACAGTTCAGCTGAAACAAATCAGCAGGGCGAGGCCTAAACTAACACACAAACAGCTCCATCCTGTTTCCATTTCCAGGTGAACCTCAACAAAGCAGGAAATATTGAGTATTGCATATTATTTTGTGTCTAGGTTTTGCTGTCACATTTATAGTCACAGGAGATATGCAGGGATCTTGACCTTTGTTGTCTCTGACTATATCAAATGAACTGTGGATATTGATGCTTAATGGACAATAAGTGTCTTTAAAAATTAGTCCAAGATTAGATGCACCGTATAAAACTAAAATTAAAAAGGAAAGAATGAAAAAGCCTGTCTAGTGACCCATTCTTCCACCAGTGACATTGGCTTTCCAGTATCACAACTTATCTTATTCCAACAGAAATCATCATAGGATCATGCAATAGTTTGGGTTGGAAGGGACCTTGAAGATCATCTAGTTCCAATCCCCCTGACACAGGGAGGGACACCTTCCATGTTCTGAAGTGTTAATGGAGAGAAGAAAAAACCTGCAAATATCACTGAAGAACAAGTTTTTCCACTACCTTGGCACTGAATTGTGAAGCACTCTGATTTTCTCTAGGAAAAAAAACCCAATTCCCCCTTTTCCAAGCTGAGATACATGACCAGAGCATGATCACAGGCTGGCAGCTCCTCGGTGTGCTGTCTGTAATACCCAGACATCACATGCATCACACTCTCATTTAAATTCAGCCATCAGCTCTAGCTCTGGCTGCTGCTGGCTGGATTAGTGCTACTGCCAATAGTAAAAAACAAGCTGTCTGGAGCTATCTTTGGTAAACACTTAGAGCAAATATCCTCACTTCTGATCTTAACAAAGCCAAGATGACTTTCTGCATGAGTAACCCAACTATTGTTGTAACACCAACCCCCTCAGCAAAACAACAACAGCAAAACCCAACCTCCTTTTCTTCTCTAACTCTTTCTTAGGCATCTTTAAAAGCTCAGGGCTTCATCTGAATTGCCCAGTTCAATCAACAAAGTCAAATCCGGTGGAGTTACACCCCAATGTACAGAAAAGTAATTGAGACCAGATTTTGGCCTGAAGAACCTCTAAACCTGTTTCTGCTCCCACCCCTCCAAGAGTCACATTTTTGAAATAAAAAAAAAAAAAAAAAAAGATAGACTCAACAAATCTTGCCATTAGGGCAGCTAAGTTTTAAAGGGGGGGTAGGGGGAAATAAAGTTAAAAGAATAATTGGAAGACCACAAGCTTTATGAAATGGAGGTCCACAATGGCAACTTGCCAGTCAACCAGAGGATACAATCAATTTGCGTAAAAGATAGCAGGCTGCAGATTCAGTTTGCACTGTTCCTGAAATCAGTCCCTGTCTGCCAGTGAAGATATATCCCTTCATTGCCCTCCTGTTAAGCCAGCTCTGAAGACTTTAATTCTGCTTAAAAAATGATGAGAAATGGAAGCATAACATCCCTGAAGTGCATGGAGAGGGGGAGGAGGAAAAGGGGAAAAAAAAGGTTTCACAGGACTTGCTTTTGAGGGCTGTTATTTCAGTGATGAAAGTCACAGGTTGCCTATAGATCAGCCAGTGCCACAGTGGTGATGGAGCATGAAACCTCACTTAAGTCCCACTTTGCTGTCCCTGCAGCCCAGCCGATGGGGTCCTCACACCGACCACATTCCTGCCATGACACCCATGGCTTTTCCTGGCCTACAGAAGCTAATCCTCACCAGTTGCATCTTAGAAAAACAAGTTTTCCTCGTCTCGTACTGGAACACTGATGCAACAGCTCAGTGTCTGAACGGGAATGTAATTGGATACATGAGCAAGTTGCATGAGCCCGTTAGGGAAAGGGGAAAAAAATAAAAAAGCAAATATACCAGTAACCAAATGTGAACGGACAGGATTCCTGATTTACGGGCAGCAAGCAGGGTTCAAATTGGATCTGCACTGCCTCAGCAAAGGCAGCTGCTTATTGGAGCATTTGTTTTTTAATCACCCTTCGATGTAGCTTTTGCTGAATCCTAGTTAAAATGCCATGTTGAATAAGGGCAACTCTGTGCCTTGTCCTGCCACAGCCCAGTCCTGTGGTGGGTTAAGGACTGTGCTGTGATTTGTACAACCTGTAGTCTGATACTCCAGGAAAATAAACACAACCTAGACAGAGAAAAGAAATATAAGAGTGAACCCCAAAGTGCTGAGTTCTTTCAGATTCAGGTGTGGGTCAGCCAGGCTTTAAATAATCTGTCTGTTTAATCAGGCAATAGCTATGCAAGGCCTCAAGTTGAACGAAGCAAAACGTTTATGTGCTTACTAGCAATAATATGGATTTTGTGTAGGAAACCAGTATTTACTGTCCAAGTTATTAGGAATTTATTATTTTCCCTAAATAATAACTGGGTAAAGAGATAATGAAACCATGGTAATTCTAAAGGAACACTTGGTTAATTCCAATAAAGGTAATAAAAAAATCCTGTTTTTCAGAAAATGGTTTATTCCCCTTTTAATACACACCCAAGGCAGTGCTTATGTTAAGAAGCCAGTGGCATTCTCAGTATTCCACCACAACAAGGAAACTGGTGTTGAAGGACAGCCCAAACACCTCATTCCCTACCACCACACCAAACAGGGGGATATTCAGCACTCTCCCACTCAACACCTGATCAAAGGGTGCCTCGTCCATGGCATCACCTTTATCTCTCATTGACATGGTTTGTGTAGCAAAGAGGATCCACTCATCCCAGAAGAAGGATCCCAGAAAAAAAACCATCACAGCACTTTGGAGGAACGTCAAAGCACATTGAGCTTTACGGATTACAATCAAGGTCCCAAAGAGCACCAGGAAGCCTGGTGGGAAGCCAGTGCAATTCCCAGAGCTTGCACCCATGTAACATGTTCACACCAATCACCTAATTAAATGGGATGGTCACCAGAGAGCAAATGGAGGGCTGGCTGTTGGACTTCTCTAAACTGAGGAAGAGGCAGCAAGGGTGGGGAATAACATCACAAATACTGTATCAGACGACTTATTCACTACAGACTGAGCCCTCACCCTTTTGGGGAAAATGGGAGCAATTTGGGACTCTAATGTATCCCCTGAGTTTATCCAACAATAAAAGCAGATAATCCACAATAGATGGGAAAGCCAGCCTGCTTCCCTCAGCTCAGCTCACTTCCCTCTGCCCTATCACCACTGCATCTTCCCTCTCTCGATGAAGTCTAAGCTGGTGCTTTGAACTGCTGACTTAAATTTGCAGAGAAGGCAGGGAATGCCACACAGCTTTGTTTCCAGTCAGGCTTATTGAAAGCTCATCTGAAGTTTTCACCTCCCAGATCTGTATATGCTGCTGCTGCCTCATAACGAGGCAGAGAAGTAGTCTATTAATCAAAGCCAGCAGAACATTTTCTACAGGAGGCATTTATGTGAAGGAGAACAGCATATGAGGTTACACTTAGTTAGGAAGAAAATTACAAGGGGATCTCAGTTCTTGTGCTTCAGGGCATAAGCTGATCACCAGATGGGGTCAGGAAGAATTTCACCCTCTTTCGTTCCTAGATATAGTGTTGCACAATAGGTAAACTATGGAGGCACAAGGAAGAAGGAAAAAACTGCTTATAGCCTGGATTTCCCCCCTGCTTTCTTGGGAACTATGTCTACAAACACTGCCAGACAGAAGACTTGGTTAGTAAAAAGAAAAAGTGTTTTAGTTCGGCAGTCCTTACCCAGAAAATGATATGCACGAGAGCCCTGACTTCACATGTCCAATGAACAAAACACGAAGCCAGGCCAAAGAAACCTGCTCTGGGAAGCTGGGGGGCAGCAGGTACCATGTAATGGGTACAGTCAACATATTTAATATATTATAAACATTTTACACTAGTTAAAGTTAGACTTCTAGATCTGGGAGAACTTTGCCGCAGCTCATGGGAACAATTTTTTTGTTGCAATTCTTTGAGTGCTTTGCGTTCAAATTAACTCACTTACTTCACTTTCTTACTGCAAATTAATAAACTGGTTGAACTTAAAAAAAGAAGGAAAAGAAAGAAGAAGAAAGCCACAACACTTTGTTAAAACCGCTAAGTTTCAGCTGGTATCATGTCAAAACCACTTGAAACATGAAACTAGAAATCTTCCTAGGCTGACTCAAAGACTATGTCTATACTAGGAGTGCTTTACCAGGAAAGGAATGCTGGTGTGTAATGCTGGCAAAGGACTCTGCTGTGGATGCAACTGTAGCAGCAGAACTGAGTATTAAATCAGTCTAGGGAATTGAGCCAAGAGCTTTGGTGACAGACTTGCATCTAGGTGAAGTTCTCCAACAGTTCTAACAATTGGTCAGGAGTAACACCTCTTCACATCCTGGATAGACACAAACACGTCAGCACAAATTCAGTCTAGAAATGCCCAAAGTTAGCTAGAAGTTGTTCTGAAGCTCTTTGTAAAAAAATTAACCAGTCCTGACTTTAGAAAAATGACAACATTGGTTTATTTTGCAGGCTTCACAGTTTTGCTGCAAACTTCTGGCATAGCTGCAGTTAAACATCTTATTTCAGTCTTCTAATCTGTGACACATGGTGGGTGCTTTATGATTTCTCTGAGCACAATGAAATCTGTCTCTCAGCATGCAATCATAAATGTTGCATACAACCCTCACGAGCAACCTTTGGAGATTTCTCCATAACCCAGTTCGTTTATTGTAACCGTGGTCAGCACTGGTGGTGGAAGGAAACCACCATGTGAGAAGGTTGTATTATTATTCTGATAAAAAGACCATTAAGTGCTGGCTGCTTCCCTTAACACGAGTGCAAAATAACAAGGCTGAATAAAAATGTTCATTCTATTATACACTAATATGCACTATTGCAACAGTGAGAAGGCAGAGCAACGTGGCAGTTAGAATTTCACCAGATCCCTACTCAAATGACCTGGATTGACTATTTTAGATTTATGGCAAAAAGATATTAAAAGAAAAAAAAAAAAAAAAGAAAGACATTTTCAGCGTCAAGCACTATAGAAAAATCCACTTCCCACCTAGCTTTGCTTGGAGCACATCCCCCACTCTGTAACAGCCTCTTTGACTGCAGCTGAGACACAAATATCCATAAGCAATTACTACCAATGCCTGTGCAAGTCAAACCTATGGTTCTGTCTCTTACCTGTAATCTGACTCTGTCCTTGTGGATTAAAAGGACTTGGTGCAGAGTTCAGAGAGGGCCGTGGGCTCTGGGTCGGGACCCCTACTCTCATACTGGGATGAGGAATGCGCCCTAAATCACTGAGGCGTTCAGAGAACAAACTAGGTTTAGAGTCATCAAGCTTCTGTCTGTGCCCTGGAAACAGCAAATCATAAAATAAAAGCGTTAATAACAAGATTTTGTAATTTAACACACCCCCCCAAAAAACCCCAAAATGGTCTCTAGGGACCTGTTATTAGATTTAATGGATTTACAGGTATCTCAGCTACCCCCAATAACACAGAAACATTGTGGGGGGGCTGTGTTTTGGACATGGTTGTGCTGGTGAAAGCCTTATTGAGCACAACTGTGCCCATACACATCTAACATGTTACAGTTTGGATTAAAATAAGCACTTATCAGGACACCCACACAAGGTCTTTTTTAAATTTTTTTTTCTTTTGCTGCTTTAACTACCTAAGGTAGTTAAAGAAGCAAACTTTCCCTTCCAAAACCAAGCCTCACATGTACATGTAACTTATCAACTGGGACAATTACTCCATGCCTGGTTTATATGTTGTGGATTTTTGCTAAGAAAATGCAAGATTTTCTTCTCCCCTTATTTTTTTTTTTCTCTTTAACTTTGCCATAGTAAGTAATTTGTTTTCATTCCTCTGGAAGATTTTCCAAAAAGTAAATAGTCCCTGTCAATTGAGAAGAGCAGTATCCAAGGAAAACCTCCAAGGCTGCTGGCCACGACTGGGCCCTACACACCCCTGGATGGTCAACCTTCCTCAGTGCTCCTACTGCACTCACCCAAAACAGGCCAACTGTCCCTGGACATACTTGGAACACTCATTTAGGGGTGTTTTACTTTCAAAATATAAAGGGGGAAAATGGCAAAAGCACCGGGATGCCCCCAGTTGCCCTGCTTATGTTGTCATTGAAGTGTTTCAAGAGCAAAGACTTTGCTTCTCTAATGGCAAATATTTTTGTATTTTTGCTCCTAGGTTTAATTTCTTTCCAAAGGATGATCCTTGTCCAATGGCGTCTTTGAATGTGAGGTGCAGAAGGTGTTATTTCTATCATTCAGCGCACGGAGAAACAGGCATGAGAGAGATTAAGGACAGGACTAATTTTACTTAACTTCAGCCATTCATAAATCAGGCATCTAGTCTAAACTCTCCTAATGTAGACTTCCTCTTCGGTTAATGGAAAGAAATAGCTACTTCCAGAGGGCAATTCATCTCATTTGTCTCTGACACTCGCCTTAAAACGGCATGATTCACCTCCTGAATTTGCTTTCTCTTCCTTCTCTGATCAGAGAGGGAGCACACATGAGTGGTTTAATTAGACACCTTCGCCATTAGTCAACGTTAAAAGGAATGAAACGTACCCTAAGTTACAGATCAAGGTCACATAAAAAGACTCTGACAGAGCTGAAAAGGGGGCCCAGACCCCTTGATTGCAACCCAGAACCATGTCTGCCTCCATCCCTGTAAGCAGTGTTGGGGCACTGGCACAAGCAGTAACTGGATGGGATATTTTAATGCTTTTAACTACAGGAAGGGTCCCTGGTAGGGTTTGAACCCTTCCAAATAATCACCAGTGGCTTGAGATCATCCATGTTGCCCCTCAGCAGTGTGAATACAGCCATCTCTCTGGAGGCTACAACAGTTCAGCTCTGCAGACATGGGAAGATTGTCCTGTCAGTCTTTGGGCCATAGAACCAATTCCAACACTGTTTAATTTATTTTAGAAGCAGAAATGAGGCCATTGGATCTTGAGATTGAACTATCAGACTACCACTGCTAATAAAAAAACCCCCACTTTTTAATAGTAATTCTCACCACAGTACTGAGTACGTGGGTTCACACTACCTAATTGGTACCACAGTGCCAACATGACACAATTAAAAGAAAACATCCAAACTGAATAAATCCAAACTGGATTCAGAGAAATCATAGCTCTAGATAGGGAAGGGTTCAGGTTGGGAGATGAGGGGAAACTTGATGGAATCTAACTTAGGTGAAACTTCTCTAGCAATTTTAAAAATTTAATTAGTTGACCTATAATTTGATGCTTTGAAGTCTGGGTTTTCTCCCCCATAATGAGTCAGTCTAAAAGCACGGGGTAGGCGGGAGCCTTCTCCTTAGAGAGAAAGTGCTGCTCCATGTTGGACCTGACATGGGTGACTACTCCTCTCTTCAGAAGGAAGGTATCAATCACTTTAAATGGGGAATGATTTTTGGTGGACTTGTAAAAACTCCATAATAGCATCTTAATTAACAGGGTCACATCCAAGCTCTACTCCCTAGCATTATATTCTCAATCCATTTAAACTAAAACTTGTACAAGTTGGGTGCTGCTAAATCTGAAGAAATGACTTTCACATACACATGCAGTCCATATTCTCTTGGGATTTCTCCATCTTCTTTCCCTCCACAATTTTTATGTATTTGCTTTTCCCTTTGCCAGTCATATTTTCCACTCTGTTTTTTAAAGGCATCTCCGTCCCCTCTCATTTTCTGTTCTGCTCATTCCTAATCATGCTTTGGCAAATTGAGCAACTTGGTCTAGTGGAAGGTGTCCCTGCCCATGTCAGGGGGTTGGAACAAGATAATCTTTAAGGCCTCTTTCAACCCAAACCGTTCTGAGATTCTGTGAAAATCAAGAGGGCTCAAAATAAGGCAAACGTGATCAGCCCATCTCTGGCCTCACACACCAGGGTTGATTTTAGCTGGGAATGAATCCACCTCCAAAGTGAATTTGATTTAGAATTTTTGTAGAAAACATCCTGTGCTATGTTCATGTAGTGCCCTTTTAACTAAAGAAGCACTAACAAACTGGTGCACAATCTGTTTCAACTGTCTTCAGATAACTTGATGAACACTTATTACACAGGTCACCAGCACTCCTGCACTAACCTGTGCCAGATAACCCCCAGCCTTGTTTTCATCACTTTCTGTTTGGTCATACATAGCTTTGTTAGAAAAGAGTTTATATTTAATTATGTGTATTATAGCAGAGCTCTGGATAGCAGAGCACTTCAGGATAGGCAGGGGGGGAAAAAAGGAAAAAAAAAAAAGAGAAGGAAAAAAGGAGAAGGGGGGTACAGAAAGAAGAAAAAAGATTCCCACATCTGGTTGAATTGCAATGATCTATAGATGTGTGGGTTTGGGTGTTGTCACACCCCCCTCTTCAAAAAAAAAGAAGAAAGAAAGAAAAGTAGGGAAAAGAGAGCTCTATGCACATCTGGAAGACCCCAGGCATCAATGGAACTGCAAGTCCCCAGAAACCAGCAAGGGGCCAAAGGCAGACTTGCCTTCCCCTTCTGGACATTTAAAATTTAGGGCTGTAACATGGAGTCATGTTGTGACAAAGGGATCCAGAGAAGGAGCCCCAGTCCCCCTGTGAAATGTCCCAGGGAGACGAGATGACATCGCAGCTTTGCATGTTATGGGTTACTCTGCTTTGATAAAGGCTGAGACGTGCTCACACTGAAAGTAAGCAGGAAACTCAACAAAACCTTTGTCTTCAGGAGGTGCTCACAAAGGCGTGTGGGCAACTTAAATAAATCTCCTGCCTTGATTTCTGTGCAGGAAAAAAAAAAAATCCTGTTAAGTATGGAGGAGCCATGAGGTATGGGCTGAAAACACTCTAAAAAGACCTTCTGAGTAGCACATACGCAGCAGCAATGAAATATGTGATACATGTTTAAAACTCATTCCACAAGCTGCTTTTCATCTCTCATTGATATATGTGTCCGTTGACAGAGAAATTCCTGATCCCAGGGGAGTGTGCTAAGAAAAGCTGTATTCCTCAGTCTCACTACTGAGGTGCAATTTCATTTCAGGAAAAAAGATTAGGGTAGCAAGTGTGGATAGCTGAGGGAGAATCCATGATCTGCTGCAGCAGTGAGTACATTAAAAAGCCATACAAAAGCTTTGTGAAGAGTAGAATAAAATAGTGTTACAGCTATCCCAAAGCCTGCAGCACTGCATTTAGTGCCTGTTGCTCTGTTACAAAGATGAATTTGTGGAATGGATTGGGCTTGGAGGGAAAAAAAATGCTTATGGACATAAGCAGTCTTGGATGTGAAATGTTGTCAAAAAAATGGAAGCTGACCCATGAGTTTCTGAACAAGGATGGGACCTGGTGGCCACTGGAACAGATCAGGTCACAGGTGAGGAGATAGGAAAGAGATAAGAAAAACTGAGAGTTCATAGTCAAGAGCTAAACAAGCTGTTCTGATTTGTCTGCCGGCACAGTACAAAACACATTGGATTTCAGAAATCCAGTGTTCACTCCAAAATAACAAGAAATAGTCTGATCTTTCACCACTACTCAGCTGTTTCAAGCCAAACACCAACCTGAGTGTTAGTTTCTGGAGACAGAAACATTGTCATTAATTCTCTCTAGTGCCAATTTTGGCCATTTTACGTGAATCAAATCAGAAAACAGTACTGAGAGAGTGCTGTAAGGTCAGTGAAAACTGCAGCCAGCCAGACTGTGCCTGTGCTGCTGCTTCTGCTCGCCAGCCCAGCACGGCCTCAGAACAGATTCGTGTGGCCCATGGAAGCTGATGTTCAATTATCACATCCCAGGCATGGCAGAAGATGTGAGGAGTCTTCATCTCCAGCTTAATCACTTCAGTTTAAACTAAGCAAAGGACTGTCTCCCAGATCAAAGCAAGGCAATCTCGAGTCTGCTGGATGTGGTAACTGGAAAGGGACGTGAGCTCGTCTCTCATCACTGAACTTCCACCGCGCTGCTGGAGAAGGCAAGATGTAAATCGGGCTGTGGAAGAGGCTGACTTGCAGAATGTAAATGTGCTGTTGATGCTTGAAGATTTTTTACCTCCTCGGGGAGGAGGGGTGTGTGTTTTTATCTTTCAGTTTGTGGGTGTGGAACTGAAAACTAATCAGATTATGCTACACGTGGCCCTGCCAGATGCTGACACTCAGGGACTCCCTTTCTTTGTACCGTGTACACCACCCACCAGCTTTTTTGTGTGGTTTTTTTTTTTCCTGGTACCAAGGAGATCTGGTTACCAGATTTTCAGCAGATGCTTTTATCACTCTCCACTGGGTTAGCTATTTTCAGTCATCACCCAGTTCTATCTTTTTCTGCTTTTGCCTTAACAAGAATAAGTATCGTGGGAGTCAGGTGTCTCCATAAAAGAGCCAAGGGAAGGAGAAAGGTCATGGAAGTAAGAGCCTGGGCTGTCACCTGCTGAGCACACATTTTCTGGGACATTCCAAGCAGAATGGAGGGTGATGACCCATTGTGAAATGCCACCATGGCTTCTATTTGCTCTATGTCACATGTGCGCTCAGCACCAGATAGTGAAGTTTGGAGTCATTCCATGGAGTGACTACAGCTGGAAAAAGCAAACAAAAATTCTTTGAACTCCAGGGCTAGTAACCAAGGATTTCTATGGCTCTGGGTTCAGTGAACCCAATGGAAAAGGGACTTTCCTTCAGGTTAAGGGGTGGCAGAAAGAAGAAGAATCACCTAGTTCATGACCTATGAATTTGTAGCCTGTGCACCTCTGTCTCTTGACTCCGAAAGAAACACAGCAGAGACCAAGAACCCAAGTTTTGGTTATTCCCACTCTTCTCCAAAGATGAAGTGCATAAAAAAGGTAAAGAGTGGGCACATTTTTTCTTACTAACACTATATGTCTTTGAGACAAGCACTCTGATTTTGTCTCTTTTAACACCAGAACATTCCAGTGTACATTCTAGTGTGCACTCTTCTGCGTTCACATTGTAGAAGACAATTTCACACCACAAAAAGGACAAGCTACCTGTTCTCTGAATTTCATCACAAATTCTCCTTAAATTTTCTTTGTAGGCCTACCTGCATTTCATCCCATCTGGTCCCATGGATCAGGTGTAACTGGAAGGTACTGATACGGGCTTGACTGAATTCAGCTACAGGCTGATAAAGCTGAAGTCAAGGGGCCCACATTCATGCCACAGTAAAGGAGATGAGACCTGAGCCTAAGGCTTCCTAAAAGCTGTTGTGCAGGGACTGAATAATGCTGAGCATTCAGCATGAAGCAAAAATTTTCATTGTTCTGTTAGAAATTTCAGAGAACACATTACTGCAGCAGGATGTCACTCCAAAGTAGTGCCAAACTACACGCTGGAGGTAAAAATAAGGGAGCCATAAACCAGAAGCCCAGAAGATTCACATCAGCTCTTTGCAAGGAAAAAAAAACCTCTGAAGAAAGTCACGAGGGTCCCTCTTGTGCCCCTTGTCTTGTGACAAATTGTCATCCAGGGCTGGTTTCTCCCCACCCAGTCCTACTGAATGCACCCAATCCAAAGTTCATGGAAAAAAACCCCAAAACACAAGAGCCAAACAATTTTTGCCCAGGAAAGGGGAAAGCTTGGAACCCTTCCAGTCTCTTGGGTAAAGACACAATTATGAGAAGAAAAATATAATCCACCCAAGAGACATAATTACATAATTAGGCCATAGGCTGTGCATACGAAAGGTTCTTACAGTTCATGAAACAAGGAGCTACATAGGTGCAGTAACTGTAGTTAATTCACTCAATGGAGAAAAAAAAAAAAGTTTGTTTTTTAAATAGCTGAGGGCACCAGTTTGCATTAGACTGGGAGCTTATTCTCCTGACTGTACACAGAGCCCTGTTAGTGCCAACAGGAGTCACTCAGGCGCAGGCACAAAACAAGCCCCTGTGTCTTTTTGTTCTTAAAAAAGGCATATTTTTTACCCAAAGCAGCTAAGGCCTGTACCTGAAACTGCTGCAGAGAAAAGGAAATAAATAAAGACAGGCGACTGCACGCTGTGGAGGCTCAGTTCCTATGAAACAGATCTAATGTGTATCCATTTGCCAAAATCCTAATGAGCCCCTCCTCCCTGACCCCTGCTCTGCAGACTACTGATATGGGTCCAAAAGGGCCAGATCCAGATCCTGGGGGAACCTGTGACATTGCCATCTTCCCAGAGCTGTGGCTCCAACCTGGGGCAAGCAGAGGCAGAGGCAGGTTGGAACATTAGCGCCGAGGCCAAGCCTGTGGAGCATCTCTGGTGTCCATGGTCATCTCCCCACTGATTTACTGGGAGCAAAGGAAATGTCCTCTTGGCTCATCCCACAGGCAGCCCGCCCAGCACGGGACAAAAAGAGCAGGTTGGAGGGAGGAAGGGGCAGGAAGGGTGAGAGAAAAGGACCCACGGGGATGTGACCTGTGTCCCTTTGTGCCCGTGGGAGTGACTCTAAAGCTTTTGAGGATACAAAGTGCTTTTTAAAATTCAGCTGCGGGCTGTGAAGAGCACGGATCCAGCTGAAAGATAGACCCAGAGGTCGGGGGTTTTCAGCAAACTGCAACAGCTGCAAAGGAGCCTCCAGCTCACAGAATTTCTCTATATAGAGAGGTGAAAAATCTCTCCCTGGAGCAGGACTCCAGGCTGCTCATCTGGCAGCCAAGGGACTGATGGGGGCAGGTGGCAGGGGCCGAGCTGGCCAGACATTGCACGGGAAAGGTGTGTTAAAGCAGCAAAACTGGAAGATTTAACAAATGAAACCAAAATGGTGCTTTGAGGAAAAGGACAGGCTGAGCAGGAAAGGGCTCGAGCGGGTTTGCTTTTGCACCAGTTCCCTCCTACCCTCCAACTTATCCCAGAGTTGCAGGACTCGTGCCGCCTTCTGCTCTGACCCTGTATTCCAGGTGAATGAGCCAGGTCTCCGCTTGCTGCAGGGGTGGGATTGTTTCTTTCTCTCTCTCTTTTTTTTTTTTTTTAAACTTTTGAGTTCTGATTAGGATTTTGAAGCTTGTTCTGCAAAGTTGAGCAACACCCCGCAGGAGCATCAGCCCAAACTGGCCAGTTCAGGGAAGGAGCAGGTGGGACCCCCTTGTGCCACAATGCTCTGCCTTCACCTTTATCCATCCTTCATGAACATAAAGGAATCTGTGTTCACGTGTGCCAGGAAACCAGCTAAACATTGCTGGCATGGCCGCTTGGAGACATTAAAGACAACGCATATAAACAGAGACTGTCACGCAAGTCTCGGTCCCTGCCTCAGCTCCCTTTGCATGCTGGTATCTGTTACATTCTCCCCCTCCTCCTCCCCGTTTTTTCAGCAGAAGCAGGGATGAGGGAGAGCAAGGGCAGTCCCAAAAAGCTCAACAGCTCCTCATTCTGATTTATCATCCTCATGAACCCAGCAAAATCTTCGAGGAGCAAGGCTTTTCCCCCCCCAAAAAGGTACCTACCCTGCAAAGATCCCACCAATTTTTGCTGCTTGTTTGCTGCAGCACCAGGCAGTAAAGATCATAGTGAAGAAGGGGGCACACGGGGGGGTGAGAAAAAACATCTCCTTGAGCTGGCTTCCCTCCAGCTGGCAGGAGGGGATGGTTTTCTTAACGCTTGCGAAACTTGATTACTTTAAAAGAATGAGAAGGGGAGGGGGGTGATGTAAACATAGCCATTAAACCAGACTTAAGGCGCTTAGTTTAAATCTAGTGTAGAGCTCTCGGATGCTGCACTGCTCTCTAGATATCAATAGGTGCATTTTCATTTCTGGTTTTGTTTTACACCCCCAAACCCAGGAGTTCACTGCACGCTGAACGCTGTGGTTACGGCAGGAATTCAGGCATGGAAGACACAACAGTTAAGCAATAATGGATGGATGTGTGTGTGTTTGCTCTCTATCTTTCAACAGATTGTTTTGCTGTGTTAGAAAACTACTGTGTTTATATCCATGCAGCAGGTTTTAAGCAGACTGTTTAAACTTGAATAAAGTGGGATATTTCTAAAATAACCTTGCTAATACAATTCAGATGGCTAAGGAAACCTGAAAACATGGTTAAAAAATAAAAAAAAAGATGCCGTTTCAATCTACAGTGGTGGGTAACATGATCTAAACTCTGAAAGAAAACAGTCTTTACAAGTTCAGCTTGAAGGATTATCTTGTGTATCAGCACCCTCTGTGGCAGAGTAGCATTTATCCACGTATCCACCCATGTTAATACTGTTGCACAATTTACTACAGCCGTGATAGACAGATAATTGCTTTATCCACCCAAGTGTAATAAACGGAGTCTACTATGTTAATCCTTGTGTTCTTATTGCCGGCAAATGCCAAGTAAGGGAGAGACGTACACAGAAAACTCTGTCCTCTCCTTCCAAAACTACCGGAGTTTACTCACCCTCAGACCTGCTAAAGTGTTCTTACTGCATTCCACTCCCCTGCTTCCAGCGCCAAGTATTTTGAGTAGTATCAAGTTATTGTTATACAAAGGGCACCTACACTCAGGCTATATGGAGGCAGAAGTCAGGATGTAGCAGCCTTTAGAAAAAAAACAAAAAAAAACAACCAACCAACCACCCTCAAACATCTTTTCCTACTCAGTAAGTAAAACAGGCCAAGTATTTTCTGTTCCTGGGCATAGCACAGAAAGTAATTACCTGTCCTTCTAAAACTGGACATCTATTCAGTTTGTGTGGAGTCTGTCTGACTGTTGAAAAATGTCATTTAGCTGCTGGCCCATCAGTGTTTTCCACAAAAATCTATAAAGATTTTTTATTTTGAATGTCAAAAACAGGCATATCCTTTAAAAGGTTTACAGATTCCTGGCTGCTCCATGAGCTTAGGTTTGTGGCATCAACTCTGTAATGACAGTTTGATGGATGTCTCCCTTTCTTCCTCCTGAAAGGTATAAGGAATTGGTGGTTTCCCAATAAAAGTTACGCTTAACACTATTCTTTGCTCTTATTTTTATGCTCAAGCGCGTAAAAAGTCTGGTGCTGCTGGCAATGAGTGGTTTGTTGGGGCAACTTTCATGCTACAGGAGGGATTCAACTTTCTGTGTACTCAGAGCTCTTGCACAAGCACCTACACGATGTGCAAGTTCTGAAGAAGGACAGCCTTAAGCGGCACATGAACGCTGCAGCTGGGCTTAAGAGAAGAAACCTTGGCCCGAAGATGCTGCCAACAATCCTGCAGGTGAGTCGCAGTTTTTAACCCCTTGTTATGCTCCACCTTTCCCTGCCAATGCCAGCAGGGGTATTTCTGGCTCAGGTGGAGGCTGAGATGGATTAACCTCTGCTTTCAGGTCTTCCAGGGAAAGAAAAAGAGTAGGTTTAGATTAGATATTAGGAAGAAATTCTTTACTGTGGGGGTGGTGGTATTCTAGAAAAGATTGCCCAGAGAAGCTGTGGCTGCCCCATCCCTGGAAGTGTTCAAAACCAGGCTGAACAGGGCTTGGAGCAACCTGGGATAGTGGAAGGTGTCCCTGCCCATGGCAGGGACAAGATGGTCTTTAAGGTCCCTTCCAGCCCATTCAGCCATAGGGGATGAATGGATGGATGGGGGTTCAGTGTTACAAGGTTGCCCACTGACTATCACTACTGATATTGAAATGGAAGGTGTTTTATGCATCTTCAGTCAATTAATAGCTAATACGTCCTTTAACAGCTTGGATGATGCAATACAAAGCACAATTATAAAATCTTTAGATGATTTCCAGTAGGGTGGAGTCTTCCAGACTTGAAGAAATGGGTCAGAATTCAGAACAAATTTACCAAGGAAGAGAAAGTGCTTGACATGTCATTAGTAAGACGACATGCAGTAAAAGTTAAGTGCTTTGTGTTACACTTTGGAGCGAGAAGCCAAATGCACCACAATGACAAACCTATTAACCAGCAGCACTGCAGAGGGAGACCTGGGGGTGGCAGGGAGTTACAAGTTGAATGTGAGTCAATAATGGCATTCTGGGTTGTTTTTTTTTTTTTTTTAAGTGAAGTAAATGCATTTCTGGGAAAGATTAATGGACATGTTGCATACAAGACAGAAAATGTATCTATTACAGGCTGCTCAGAAGTGGTGAGACATCAGCTGGACTGCTTTATGCAGTGTGGGACACCACCCTCTAAGAAAGATGCAGACAGATGAGAGAGAATCCAGAGAAGAGCAACAGAAGTGATAACAGATTCAGAAAGCATGAGCAACATGGAAAAGTTGAAGGAAATACATTTGTTTAGTCTAGAAGAGGGACGAGCAGGAAAGGACATGATAAGAGTAAAATGTTTTCTACAGAAAATGGTAATCAATTGATCTCTGTGTCAGCTGAGAACAGCACAAGAGAAAGCTGCCTTCAGCCGAGGTAGAGGAGATTTAAGAGATTAATGTACGGTATTAGAAAACTCCTTTTTAAGTATAAAGAAAAAAACCCCACAAACTCCAGACTTGGTAAGTAAGTGGAAGGCTCAGTACGGGAGGATTTAAAAATTTGGACAGATGTCAGTGATGATCTAAGTATATCTAACACTTCCTCTGAGGAAAAATGGACTTGGTTGCCTGAGGTTTCTTTTAGCCCTACTGTTCTGGGGCTGAGTGATTGTCTGTGCTTGGTGAAGTCACGTACACAATACTTTGAACATGAGTACATGCAGGCAGCAGCTCCTGCTGACTGAGGGCCTGATGCTACAAAGAGCTCAGGACCTTGAGCTGCCATGGAAGGGCACAGCAGAACACAGGCAGTGTCTGCTCAGCTGTTCCTGACTAGAGAGAACCCATGTGGGTTTGGAAATGCTGGTCTTAAACCCTCTGTGCCAGGGTTTCCTACAGCTCAGGCTTCAGAAAAATTATCATTTCTTTGCCTCACATAGGATGTTACAAGATTGATTCCACCATTACTTTAGAGAGCAGGACTCTGAGGTTCCACTAGCTTTTGAGGGAAACACAACAAAGTAAAACTAGAATTTCACACCCAGTTCTTGAGAGTATTCCTGCAATCCCCAGTGGAGGTCCAGATCCCAATCCATGATTGGTTTTGGTTATTGCCTTCTTATTTGTGTGTCTGCTGGTTACTCAAAGAGAGATGGTCCCACCAAGAGTAGCCCTGGCCATCCACTTGTTAAAAGTTCTCTCCATGCCAGTGTGAAAAATAAGAGACAGCAAATGACAAATTTCTTGGGGGAAAAACCCAAACACTAAACCCAGAAGCAAAGGTTTTGGACAAGCTATGTCTTCTATGAGAGTGCAGTGGACTATAAAATCCTGGGTTTTTCCAACAAGGCAGCCTCATTATTCATATTATTTCTTCCTGAAAGTGCTTAATTCATAATTATCTCTGTTGGGTTTGGGTTTTTGTTTTTTTCTGCTGGAAAGGCTCCATTCCGATGTGAGCTACACAAAGCCAAATCCCATCCTTGCTACAGAAACTCCATCCCTGCATACATTCATCTCACACCAACCCCCTGAGACCTAAGGATGGCTGCCTCTACCCCAGACTAGCTGTTTATTAGCATCATGCCCAAAAATCATGAGATGCACGTTGCTGGCCAAAGTTAAGCCTGTCCTTGCAGGCTCTGCAGGTGGCTAATTCAGTGCCTCAGCCAGGTGTTCAACTTGCTCAGGGGTGATGCTTCCTACAAAAGCCCCAGGAGGGGCAGAGGGGAGGGAAGGGAGTGACACAACCGCATTTGGCCGCGAGGAATGTGAGATTTTTGCGACGGGCTCTGGCAGGGGGCTGACCCTTCTGCCGACGGTTGTTAAAGTTTGTTTAGTGACGGGGAGCCTCCCATGAACTTAAAAACAACAGGAAAACAGAGTCCCGGAGAATGAATCTCGCCCCCTGCCCCAGTTGCCTGCGCCTTTGGCTACCAGAAGGTAACAAATCCCCAGGAATGCGGGCGGTGGGGGGATGCGCCTGCGAGGCGGAGCTGGAGGGTGGCCAACACAAGCAGCGGGCGATGCCATTCACAGAGCGGAGAACGGAGCCGATGAACACCGGGAAAAGCCTGGGAAAGGCTGCGGCTACTGCAGGGAAGTTGTGCCCTCCGACAGCTCCAGCCGCTCCTGCAGGGAGCTCCTCAGGAGTTCGTCCCACAGAAACCCCAAATACCTCTTGTACTGCTTCCAGCCGTATCAGATTGAGAAGAAAGTGGAGGTGTCCTCAAAGCGTGGCAGAGGAGATCAGTCCAAGAAGGACCTGTGTTTTAGTTATGAATTCACGAGTCTCCCTTGCCCACACACCGGGGAACTCAGAGGGTATTAACTTCTGGACACTGGACAGGACACAGCATATGAGACAAGGAAACCACTGACTTGTCACCAGGCCCCTGACCTGCACAATGCTCCACCAACTGGATTTTTAAAAGTAGATTATAGCTGACAGGCTTTACTTTGACCCTGCTGTAACTACTTCATTATTTCACTGATAAACAGGATTCTGCTTGGGCATGACTGGAAAGGGACTTTAGACAAGGGCCAGGAGTGATAGAAAAAGGGGGAATGGCTTTAAACTCAAAGAGGGGAGATTTAGATTATATTTTAGTAAGAAATTCTTCCCTGTGAGTGTGGTGAGACACTGACACAGGTTGCTCAGAGAAGCTGTGGCTGCCCCTGGATCCTTGGAAGTGTCCAAGGCCAGGTTGGACAGGGCTTGGAGCAACATGGTCTAGTGGAAGGTGTCCTGACCCATGGCAGGGGACTGGAATGAGATGATCTTTAAGGTCCCTTCCAACCCAAACCATTCTGTGATTCTATGATACTGTGGGTGCAATCCTCTGGAAAAAAAAGAAAAATCCAAGAAACAAAAGCTGTAAATGCCTAGTTATAAAAAAATACAAGTTGTCCAAATGGGCAGCTGTGTAGCTGATGGCTTTCAAAGATGTACATAAACACATACATACAGCCATCTATATATATATATTCATATATATATATGCTTCCAGCTTGGAAAGATGTTAGAACATATTGGATCATCACTGGCAGGTGTTTTGAATAATCTCTATTTTATTAATATTTTGGTGCGTCATTAAGTTTGGACGCCCACTACAGAGCACCAGTGGAAACCATCCCTGCAATGCTAGAGTGGCAGGGATATTTTATTCTGCTCTCCTAAAGCAGGCAGAAATAACACTGAAGTACTTAAATTCTGGAAACACTCATCATCCCCATGCTATTAATATCACCTCAATAGCTCGTTCTATTTAAAGCAAGTTTCTTTCTTTGGGTTTTATTGTGCGGGTGGCAAATCCTCATTTAATTCAGAGGATAAAAATGTGTGACCCTACAGTTGGAAAAATGGGGTTGTCTGGGGCCCAAGCCATCTGCCAGAGCCATGAACAGAGGCTTTGCCATCGTCTTCAGTGGGAGACAGCCTGGTCTTGAAGTCTTTACAGCTTATATAGATTTGAATTTTAGTATTTGCCTTGCTTTTCATGTCATATGACCCATTTTAAGGAATAATATAGCTGCTTCCACTGTAAGGGCTACAGTTTTGCCTCTGCAGGGCCAAAACTTGATCCCTCAGTTACGGAATTTAGATACGAGCTCTCTAGTCTACCTTTTAGCCCCTCTGTTGCTTTTTTTACACAAAGAAAATAAGGCACACTCCAGCCATTGGCTCCATGGGTTAGAGGACAACACTTAGGCAGGAGAGTTCCCTTCTTCTTTAAGTACAACCCTGATTTTATTCCATCAAAGAATGACGGAAAATAGAACGCAAAGTGCTCTTCCCTTTTGTCCAAGAAAAGTAAAGCAAGCAACCCTGGTGATGTTGAAGAAATTGGATATCTTCTAGTGGTGCCTTGCCTTGGTTATTTTAATAAGCAAAACTCATCTGTCTTAACCAATTTAAATGAAGTAAAAAGGCAACAACAGAAAAGAAGGATGGAAAACTTTTTCCAGCTTCAACACAAACTCTGAGGAAGTCAAAGCTTAAAAAAAGAAAGTGATTTTTTCACTAAAAGTCTACAGAGAGCTCAGCACCATGAAAAAGGAAGAAATCTGGTTTTTAAATCTTCTCCAGGTAGGATGGATCATTCCTTGTCCTTTCACTCAAACTTCCAACAAGGTCCATGGGATTATTCTCCTTTTGGCAGCAGATGGGAGTTTGGCCATCAGTGTTCCCATCCCACCAGTTTTGATACAAAAATAAGTTATTCCTCCCTTGACAAGATTCCATGTGAATCCCTTTCCATCAAAGGACCAACATTAGATTAGGACTGAACCCATTTTCTAATACCTGATGGATTTAGATGGTCAAACTACTGCTGAGGGTTATCTGCTGTCAAGTCTAACCCCCAGCAACTTGCAGCATTTCTGACATGACACTGGTTTGAAATTACATGTCTTGTAATATACACTCCCTTCTCCATGATACTGATATTTCATGGCATCATTTGGACAGGACATCCATCCCTACCCTCACTCTCTTACCAAGTGTGGGGGTTATTTGCTTCCAGCACCTCAGATTTGAGACTGAAAAGTGTTTCGTCCTGTTTTGCTTTTCTGTGATAAAGGTTCTTGACACACATCTGAGAATGGCTGGTATTACTGCTTGCTAACATTTTGATTGTGTTTCTTGCTTTCTTCTTGATTGGGGTATAAATCCTCACTAAAATAAATAGATACATGCTGTGGCTGGTAAATTCAAAGTGAAGGTCACGGCTCGTTCACTTGACAGTTAAGACAACTGTATCTCTAGCAAACTGAGATTTTCACACCTTGGCAGTTACAGAATCACAGAATCAACTCCATTGGACAAGACCTTTGAAATCATCAAGTTCAAACTATGACCTAACACCACCTTGTCAGCTAGACCACGACACCAAGTGCCACATCCAGTCTTGCCTTAAGCACCTTGAGGGACCATGACTCCATCACCTCCCTGGGCAGCCCATTCCAATGCCCAATCACCCCTTCTGTGAAGAACGTCTTCCTAATGTCCAGACTAAACCTCCCCTGGCACAGCTTAAGACTGTGTCCTCTTGTCCTCTCTGTGGTTGCCTGGGAGAAAAGACCAACCCCCACCTGGCTGCCCTCTCCTGTCAGGTCGTTGTGGAGGGCCAAAAGGTTCCCCCCGAGCCTCCTTTTCTTCAGGCTGAGCCCCCCCAGCTCCCTTAGCTGCTCCTCACAGGACTTGTGCTCCAAGGTGCACTGTAATTAAAACCTGCCCCGTGCATTTCACTTGGCATGTGCATTAAGTGGCTTCATTTAAAGCCAGGTAACATCCTTTCCATTGGTTGTGGTTTCTGAAAGTCCCGTTGCTTATCCCAAATTTAAGCATAAATCATTCTGACGGCGTTTCTCAGTTATGCAGGTTTGCTGTGTACACATGACGGTACATTCCTTCCGTGGCTCTAATTTTGTTCCAAGGCAGCCCCAATTCTTGCTGCTTCAGTACACCGAGAGCAAGGATACGTGTGTGTGTGTGTGTGCAAACAAACACACCAGCACCCTCACAAATGCTAAAAATGACATTTTTGTGTCTGCTCACAAGGAAAAAGAAGGATTAATTATGCACAAACATAACAGCTTTCTCCAGCTCTGCCTAGAGATGTGAAAGAGAAGTGGCCCTGTACTCACGTCTCTTCTGAGAATTCTGCCATATGGTTTTAACAGAGGTTTATTTCCTGCAGCAAGAGAGGGCTGCAGATTCTCAATCCAACCAAAATAATTATGCAGACAATTTCACTCCATTACTTGCAGTGGAACCCAAGCTGTGTGGTCCTCACATGCTTGCTGACACCTTTAAAGAGACATTAAACCATTTTTACATAAAATTCCCTTAATGGGTGGGATGTAGGATGAATTTCCTGGAAGATTAGCACCTGTCGTGTTGCATAAGGCTTGCCTCTGACTGCTGCATGAATTCCTTCGGTTGGTAGACAGCAAAAATGTGATTGAAGCCTCCAGAATGCAGCAAAGGATCAACCATATCTCCACAGAGGGAAATTTCTCCCCTTGCTGAGGTTTCCTACACAACTTTTTTACCTCCCACATTTGACCCTGAAGTAGCACAGGACATAAGTACAATTGGGTGCCCCACATTAAGTACAAGGAAATGGCAATACGGCTTTAAATTTCAGTGTTGGTTTGTGCTACGAGCACAACAGAGAGACTTTTCTGAGAATGTTTTTTTCAGAGCCACGCTGGGCTGCAGATCTTTTCCCTCAACTAGTGAGATCGCAGTATAAAACTTACAATCTTTCAATCAACAGTGGGTAAAGAATTCAGGGAAAATGAAACTTCTTTGACTCAAAACAATTAAATGTGTATTAAAACATCACCTATCCAACTCTGAATGTAAACTACAGGAATACTGTAAAAACAGGGATGTTAACCAAGACACACAGTGATTAAAGAACATTTTAAAGGGAGAAGAGAGACCACCCTTAAAGCATGGAAATATCCCTTTTGGACTATAATGCAATCTGCAATTTTTTTTTTTTTTTGAGCAACTGTGTCTGATTTTAGTTACAGTAGCTCGTTTATGGAATTAGCAAACATACTACATTTCAGACAAGCAAATCCAATTAAATCAGAAGAAAGCACACACATACTTTTAGTGTGCCAATCCGTCTATGGTGTCAGAAAGACACAATTCCAGACAGCAAGGGGGGTGAGGGAAGGGAAAGAAGTTTTCCACAGGATTGCAGGATTTTTCGTAGTATAAAAGGCTGATTGCTTCAGATCAAAAAGGTAAATGCAAAGAAACAATCAGCCAGGGCAATGAGAATAGAGCAGAAATCAGGTATATACCAGTAGCAAACCACAGGGCACGACTGAATGGTGCAGGGTGTTGTTTTCTTGATGGTTTGCAAATCTTGGTACAGCTGGAGGCCGCTGCACGAGCACCTTCCTGTGCTGGGCATGGGAGCTCTGCAACGGTTAATGGCACACGCTGCGTGTGTGTGGCCTGAGCAGCGAGGAAACCCAGCAGGAAACATGGTTCTAATCTTTTTCTCGTGGCAATTTCAACATTATGCTACAGATAAATTATGGTAATGTAAATAGTAAAATCCATTTCTCAGTTCTTCGGCTCAGTGCCTGCAACTGCCTCGAGTTTCTGCGGGTGGGATGGGCAGAGGATACTCTGCTGCAGGGCAGAGGTTTTGTGCTCAGCTCTGGATGGTGCCATGTGCAGGGCAGTCTCCTCTGTGCTTTCCCTCCCATCTTTTATCCCTTTGTGTTGTAAGCTCTGGGGAATTTTATCCTGTTTCAAGTCTGGGGAACATGGTACTGAAAAATCCCCTCCTAGCCATGGAGGCATAGAACCATAGAAAGGCTTGAGTTGAAAGGGACCTTAAAATCACCCAATTCCAACCCCTCTGCCATGGACAGGAACACCTCCCACCAAACCAGGTTGCTCCAAGGCTCATCTAACCTGGTCTTGAACACTTCCAGGGATGGGACAGCCACAGCTTCTCCAGGCCACCTGTGTCAGTGCCTCACTACCTTCTGAGTAAGGAAATTCATCCTAACATGTAATCTACATCTCCTCTCTTTCAGTTTAAAGCTGTTCTTCCTTGTCCTATCACTATCTGCCTGTGTAAAATAATCCCTCTCCCTCTTTGTTTTAACCCCCCATTTAAGTACTAGGTTGCAGTAAAGTCTCCCTGGAGTGTACTCCAGGATGAATAACTCATCCTGTCCTCACAGCAGGCATGCTCCAGCTCTCTGACTGGCCTCCTTTGGATCTGCTCCAACAGCTCCATGTCCTTCTGATGGTGCAGACCCCAGAGCTGGATGCCGTATTCCAGGCGGTGTCTCACAAGAGCGGAGTAGAGAGGCAGAATCCCCTCCCACACCTGCTGGCCACTCCTCCCTAGGACACAGTTGGACTCCTGGGATGGGAGTGCACACTGTTGGCTCATGCCCAGCTGTTTATCCACCAGAGTCACACACCTTACTACAAAGCTATTGCCTCTCTGATAAAATTACAGAGGAGTACTGACCATTATCAAACTGTTCTTACTAATCCAACCAAATAAGGTTGGTTTGTTAAGCTCACAGACTTTCTAGGTCCCACATCTGAGCAAAATGCTCTGACTGAGCCTCTCAGCACTGCAAAGAACCACTGAAGACGTCAGCGACGGCATTGTCTTTCTGTGACACGCTAAAAAAAGCTATAAATGTATTTTGATCCAAGCTGGATTTAACAAGGCTCTCTCTCCCCCAAATCTTCTGTTTTCAAAACAAAACCGAAATTTCAGGCCAACGTTTCCTGTGGTGATCGCTGTGGTTAAACACTATTTGTCAGTTTTTCATGCTTGATAAGGTCTCTCCGCTCTGTAGCGGAAGAATTGCTGTCAACTGAGCTGTGGCAACTGGAGACAGAGGTTTCACCCAGCAGGAATGGCCAGATCCAGTTCTCCTCTGAGTATATGGCAAAACTCCCACTTAGGAGAAGCAAGATTCAGGCTGATACAGCTATTCCAGTTGGCCTTTGGTTTTGTGGGGAGAAGGGCAGCAGCTTATGTTATTCGCCAAAACAGGAGGAAAACGTTTGAAAGGCTAAGAGTGCCGGGGTTTGGCCAGCTGCACCTACTCTTCACACTACACACCGCAAATGTCTAAAGTGGATCCTGGGGGAATTACCCATCGTGGTTTTGAGGTTTTAAGGAAGGACAAAAAAGAAAAAGAAAAAAAAAAAGAAAAAGAAAAAAAAGACAGGAAAAGTGCACTTGAACGCTGATTCACTCCATAAATGGATATAACTTTCTGACAGGTTAATTGAAAGTTGAAAGATGCAACCTGGTTTATCAAGATGCAGCCCCGGTTTGAAATCATTTAGCCAAAAAAGGTCCCTTCTAACAATAACCATTCTATGATTCTATGAAATATCACCTTCTTCCTTGAGACAATTTTAGTTCTCCAAAAGAATTACTCATTAATTTTGGAATATTATGAGTTAATGTATTTAATGAACTTTCTTCCAGTCTGACATAAAGAAATAAGACCAAATCTCCACAGAAACCTGCTCAATAGGCAAGATCGTGACTATCTAAAGAAATTCAATCTTACTTTGGCAAAAAAAACCCCAAAACACCAGTGATTTAACAACCACCAGCAAGAATTGTTATCCTCACCAATGAATCACATCAGGTAATTTGGGGACTTTGCACAGAAGTCAGGAACTCATCAACCAGATCAAAATGTGCTAATCACACGAAGAAGCCCTGAAAACTCCTCCATGTAAGGTTGTACTGGCTGGCATTCACCGCCCAGCATGAACACGCTGGTGAAAGTACAATGAGATCTCTGACCACAAATGATAACAGGCTTAGCTTTTTGCCATGCCCTGGAGGCAAAACTCTGGAAAATGCCAGTGTTCCCTCCATCTTTTGTGAAATGGCACAGACCGTTGGTTCCTTATCTTGATGGGGATTTCCAGTCAACCTGGTTCTTTGAGATGGAACCTCTAAAGCTTTTTTCCCATACTTGAACACACTGGATGCCTGTTTACCTGAGTATTATATGCAGGTTTGGACTTTCTTGTCCATGTCAGATTGGGAAGAAAGTGTGTTAAAGACATAGAATCATAGAATGATTTGTGTCAGAAGGGACCTTAAAGATTGTCTCGTTCCAATCCCCTGCCATGGACAGGGACACCTTCCACTATCCCAGGTTGCTCCAAGCCCCATCCAAGCTGGCCTTGGACACTTCCAGGGATGGGGCAGCCACAGCTTCTCTGTGCCAGGGCCTCACCACTCTCCCAGGGAAGAATTTCTTCCTACATCATAGAATCACAGAATCACAGAATAATCTGAATTGGAAGGGACCCACAAGGATCATTGAGTCCAACTCCTGGCCCTGCACAGGACAACCCCCATAAGTCACACCATGTGCTAAGACTATTGTCCGAATGCTTCTGGAGCTCTGTCATGAACTACATGACTCGTAGCAAAATGGGTAATAGCAGGGAAAGGTGTTTATCTGCTCTGTAGTGAGGTCTACCCAAAATTATCAGCACTGAAAATGACAATTTAATGGAACATTTTATCAACTAATCTTGAAATGATAGGCTTGTTAGACATCAGTCTCTTTCCATCAGCACTGATCAGAATTTATTAGTAGGTTCTAGAGCACTCTAGGTTGTGCTCTGTCCCATGTCTTAGAAATGACGGAACTTAAATCAATGTGATCAAAATGATCATTCAAAACATGCTGGATCCTCGGCTTTTAATGGATCAGCTAAGAGAGAAACAATTTATCAGCTAGCAGCACAAATAAATAATATTCACATATTTCTTTTCGTGCCTTTTTTTACATTTGGTTCCTTACAAACCTAATCCATTTTTTTTTATTACTCTTTATTATTTTTGGGTTGCTTCCTGCAGAAAATAAACCAACAGAGACCAGAACATTGCTTCTTTAATGTCTTTCATTCATCTCAATTTTCTCTCTTTCTCCCTCCCATCTACTAACCTTTCACTGCCCTAGCCATAACAGCACTAGACATTTAAGTCTACTTTCTCAAAAATTACAGTTTTAGTAATTTGCTTTTCTTCTCTGTGAACTGTAAGCCTTTAGAGATGGGGATGTGGAGACGTTAGTTACTTCCTGGTTGTACCAGGTACTCTTTATGGTTGTACCCTGGCCAACAAATGTGGAGCAGCAGGAGACAGTTCCCCATTTCCACATTTTTCTCTTCAGTGTGAGCTTTTCTACACAATTTGAGTGGAGGGACGTTCTGGAGAGTAACACAGAGAGGAACACACCTGGCATCCCAAATTACTCCCATTTGTTCACTGTTGCTAATGAACGATGAGGTTAGCAAATATGAGAGGCTCCATTTCAGAAATATTTATATAGGCAGCATAGAGAAGTGACAGAAAATGAAGCTATTAATTACAAAAATCAACAAAAAAGGTCATTGCAATACTGTGAGCCACAGTGAAATGGGATTTCACAGTGACTGTGCTGGTACCTTGCATTTAGAAATGCATTGAGCCAAACTCTTCACAAACAACTTGACGATTTATTACTGTCTGTAATGTAGAAATGAAGTGGCCAAATACTGGCTAAAAAAAAAAGTTTTTCTCATTAATGTCAGGCTGCAGAATTCCAGATTAAAACAGCCTGGAGGCTTTTTGCCCTCTAATAGATCTCAATTATTTTTCCCCCGTAAGGGAGAAATGACCACCAGGGTCTTGAAGCAGCAGGTTTATGGCCAGTACACTGTCAGCTTTTCCAAGAAAAGCCTCTGTTTTCAGGCATTTCTGACACTGTTGTAGAGCTCACTCAGACTAAAATTTTTCTTTGCCTAACAAACTCTATAAATTTTTACATAATGCTTTAAAAAATAAATCTTGCTTAGGCACTCAGCTAATGGGAACTGACTTTTTTGGAGCTCACTTTCCATTCCCAAAGCAGAAGCCACTCTCAGCAAGATGTTTAATGGAAACCTGGTCAGTGTCCACTCCACAGCCCCTGCTATCCATCACAGAGCTTGGACGTTCCGTCAGCCTTGGGGGGGTAAGGGAGTCCAGCACAGCCAGGGCTGTGTTCACGTGGCCTCTCCAGGCTGCAGCTGTGCAGCTGCCAGGGTTATCACACCCTGCCTCTCACTCGCTCATCCTCCAGCACAGCTACTGCTGATTTGGAGCAGGATTCTCCTAAGCCAGCTCACTTTGCCTGATGCTGATTAGAGGAGCCCTGGGGAATGGTGTGATGCTGATGAGAAGAGCACTGGGGAGTGTTGTCCTCCACAACAGACATCACAGCCGTGGCTGGGAGTGAACACCCAAGCAGTCCTCAGGTCTCCCAGCCCCTGGGAATCCTGCTGCTCAAGGATGTGCAAGGCAAAGCCATGTGCCTCCTCCTGGCACTGATTTACTGTCACACCAGTCTACAGGGGTGACAAATTTCCCAATTTCCCTGGAGATCTGAAGTGGGGACTCTGAGGCACTTATGGCAGATGCCTCCACCATGACACCCTCTGCCTTTTCTGTTGTATTTGCAGTAGGTTCCACTGTCAGGTTCTCCCACTGGGCATGGTCTTGCAAAATCCTGAATGCAAAGTCCACCTGAGCTTGAGAAAGAGCTGGCCTACCTTCATCTCTTATTTCTCCCTTACAAACATCTCATCTTAATCCACAGGAAAAAGTTGGGAGCTTCCCTATGGTCATGCATATTTATAAACAACCCTGGACCGCCCATATTTCCATATAATAAGAAACAAATGTCATTAGGGACACCAAAAATCACTACAGGGACAGTCACCACTTGCTAGATGACCACAGAGTAGAGGAAATACCCTGAGGGTTGTGAGCTAAGGAAGTGGAAATCCTGACTGTTCAAAGGGGCTGCAGAAAGTGCATAAAGCCATGGTAGCAGGGTTGGAACTAGGTGATCTTTAAGGATGCTTCCAACCGAAACAAATCCTTGAGTGAAAATTCTAAGTGGAAAACCAAAACTCACTACTTTCTCAAATTCCTTATCTAAGGAGGGTCATAAGGAGGGTCATAACATGTAAAGGAAGAACAGCTTAAGGGTATGTTGCTATAAATCCGGAGGTACAAGTGTGGATAACTCGCTCTGAGTTGAAACAACTGAATGAGTTCTCATTCACACCAGAAGTCAGCAGCCAGGCCCACAGTCTGCCCTCACACACAGAGCTCACAATTCTGCTCATTGCCTATGTCCTGGAGAAGTGTTGCAACTTCACCCTCCTCAGCAAGCAAAGGAGGCTGCAGGGGATTTAAAAGCAAATCTCTTAAATCAGCTCTTTGTTGCTCTATACTAAATATTATAGTCTGTGCAAATTATGGAGTTTAGAAGGTAACCAAATGCAAGCTATTTTTCTGTATCCAGAATATCTAAGCACTCAAGACTGGTAGAATTTAGGGTCTAAAATACCTGCCAAAGTCTCTCTAAAGAAGTCTGTCCCCAACCAGACTGAGAAATAAAATAATTTCTGTTTTGAATGAGCCCCTCAACACACCCTTTCCTGTGAGGAACAGTGTTGTGGCCTGCAGAGAGAACTAACAAACTGGGTTTATGCAAACAATAAACTCAGGGATTAAGAGGATTCAGCAGGTAATTTTTAAAAGAGAATGTTAATATAGGTCTAAAAATTGACTTGACAATTGCCAGTACAGACACACAGCCACTTCCCAGGGTAGAGTGGGTGACCAAGTCCGGATCCTGCATGCTGAAGATCTGCACATCTACTCCCTGCTTTGGTGAATGTGCAGTGATTCTACTTATCTTAAGCCTCTTTTATTGAGGGCTAAGCTGAATGAAATCAACTTACATTTATGGGGGGCCAAGAACACCCACCAGGAAGCTGCTGTAACTCAGCTGACATGGAAACACAGACATCCCCTGTAACTCGATCGTGCGACTAAGCCCTGAAATTTTCTTGATACAGATTCAACTGGAAGCTGAAATTAAGTGCAATTTCAGGTCTACCTTCTTGCAGAGTGAAGTAGGGCACAGGTCTAGTGTTAACACTTCACAGTAGGGCAAATTCCATGCATACATACCAAAGCTATAATGATTCTGTAAGTTAAATATAATATAAACAGCTTTGTTTGTGTTGAAATATTTGAACTTCTATCTACAGGGCTGGGAGTCTGAATAAAAGAAGTACACTACTGCACAGGAATGAAATGATGATAATCATTAAATGGACAACAAAAACTGGTGATAGGCTGTTTCATAAGCATGCTGTGCTATTATGTATATATATGCATATGTAGGCAAATAACGTAATAAAAAAATGCAAAAAACTCAATAGAACCCCAATAAGAAAAATTTAAATGTTAAGAGTCTGTTTCATTGAATAAGTGAGACCGTGGTTGGAACGACGGCAAGAGACATTTATATAAGTCTTCAATGTTTCAACTCTCTTTGCAACATTAAAACAAGGAAAATATGGTGCTTTCATGAAAAGGACAAATTCAAACTGCAGAGAGTGCTCCTCCCCATCAGGCAGGGTATTCATTATTATTTTACATGTTCAGCATCTAAACATATATAAAAATATGCCAGCGTGGTGTGCATCCTTTTAATTCTGCATATACTCATCTTGTTGTTCCATCAAGCACGGGATCAAAGGTTTTCTTTATGTGCAGGTGTGAAAGGTGTGTACAAATGAAGGAATATCTCCCTGGCTATTCAGTCTGTAGGAGTACATGAAAGAACCCAGTTATGACAACCCAGGTGATTCTTTTTTACTCTCAGCTAGGACTCCTGGGGCACAGAGCTGCTGCTTCCCTCTTTGAATGTCCAAGAATCACAATGACTTCTGCAGGGTGCAAGTGATCTGTTCGAATTTACAAATTTTTTTCATTTCAGGTAGAGAAATGGCCTTCCCCTGCAACATGAGGTTTGCCAAGGTCCATGCCCTCCCAGCTTCATATGGCAATGACTTCAGGCAGATATTCTGGCCAATAGTCTCAAGACTGGGGTTAAACAAGCAGTTTGTTCCTCTCTTACATAAGCACCGAAAGACAATACTACATTCGAGCTCATAAAAATATTTTAATTGGTGATGATTTCCAGACAACTATGTCAAAATTAACTCAGAGTTGATGCCCACTTGCTTAAATTTCATTCATCTGGGTTCAAATTATTTGCTTAAAAGAAGAAACATTTCCTTTTATACACACTTTGGTTTCAACCTCCAAAACCATTGCTAGAAATTAGTCCCAACCACCCAGTCAGCTGCCTCAGAAACCAAGCTCAAATCCATCACTTTAATGACATCAATAACAAATACACAACTTTAAACCCTATTGTGAACAGTGGCATACCAAGAAGCATGTGTAGCTGTCATCTCGTTAGTCACTAGAAAAACACCAACGAAACCAAAAGAGCCTAACCATGACAAATTATTCAAGAGTTTAACCTGAGACATTAATGAGTGCTAAATAGCTTGTTTTCATGCTTGCTTAAGGAGATTTGTTTAAAATCCCACCAACCTCCCCTGAATGTCGCTTGGCGAAGCTGTTCATTCTTGTCAGGCTGGTTTTCCTATTCCAGCTAAAACAGCAGGTTGCAGATGTTTGGTTAAGGATGGCTGCCTTCCCCACCCCTCAAGACACGCGCGCGCCGAGGCAGCCGCACCGGCTGTGGAGCTTCCTCCCCTCGGCTGCACAAAAGTGGCTGATTCACTTCCCCAAAGTCACAAAACATTGGGTTGATAAAAGCTTGTGCACCTGAGCGCAGTCATTCCACAGTCAGTGGTATGAAACAAATGCAAAAAGAATATCTGTCCATCCAGGAGTCTCAGCTTTCCGGACTTTCTATCTTGTCTGGTTTTCACCTCTCCAGGCTGTAAAGCTCCAATGGAGGCACTACAAGAGCCTGGTACCTGCCATCCTCTGAAAGCAGCAGCAGGTATGTAACTCTGATTAAGGGCTGATTTAATGACAGATTTGCTCCTACAAGCCACCTTTACCTCCAGCAATGCCTTCAAGGAGTTAAAGGAATTAGGATTAGGAGCCTAAGAAAATGCCATTGTTCTGACACAGCAATACAGAGCAGCAGTGTATGGTGAGAACTCACAGCTAACAGACGCAAAAAAACAAAACCCATTTCTTCCATCTATGAAATGAAAAATATATACGTAAAGATGCTTCCATTTATGAAAGTGAAACTCTCTGACTCATACTGTGATGTTCTTTGGATGGGAATATGCCTTAAAAACACAACTTGAGTAAACAAACGCCTCGATCTCACCATGTTCTCATATTCATGTCATTCCTGGAGTAGGGTAGTGTCATTATTCATATTTCACACAGAACTGAGGCCAAGAGAAAGAGGTACCCAATTTCCTCTGATATCAGCACATTTGGAAGGATTTTCAAACGCACTAACGTCACAAAGACGTCAGAGACAACAGATGACAGAGTTAAAGGACTCACGTCCAAATGTGTCAGCCACTGAACCACCCTCCTACATCCCTGCCTTACTCATGTGGCCATGGAGAGCTGGTCTTCCAAATTTCCTGACATGAGATCAAAGGATAGAAAAATGGCAAATGTTAGGATTGTTTTGTTCTTTTTAAACAGAAACATTTATTCTAACAAAGAGCCTTTATGCTAATGGTCCAAATATGCTAACATTGCTTTTTGCTACATACAGCCTAAATTGTCATTCCAACAAGACTTGAGCAGGCTTCCAAAACAGGAGCAGTCTCAGATGCACTCCGAAACAGTGTATTGTGCTCCAGTGTAAAACTGTTCTTCAGTCCATATGGGAAATCTCAAGCATTTGCTGAGTCTGGCTTTACATTTAATGGAATTTATGTTGGAGAAACCATTTTATTTTGACCAGTGTGACTTTTATGCCAATTTTTTTTTTTTTATTTGAATTTTGGGCCAAATTTCACTTTCCTTTTTGAAGAGATGACCAAGTAGACATAATTGTTGCATGTTGCATATGAGCCCTAAAATCTAATCTCTCCCCAAACTCGTGTCCTTATAAAAATGTGAAGCCTTCCCTTAACTATAAGTTGTTCTGCATACTGAACGTCAATTAAGTGAGGGATTTTGGAATTTTTTTAAGAACTCGTAAAGTTGGGAAATTTTCAGTGTGGATTCTGGAACCGAAGCTCGGGACACACTGAACTAATTTAAAAATGTAAATGTAAAAAAGATATGACCCATAAGTGACAAATTAAAGGGGGAACGTGAGCGGCTTTCAGAGCACACTGCCCTCCACCACTGAGTGCTTGCACAGCCCAGCTACTCCGGGGTCAGTGTTTTCTGGCAGCATCAGACAATAAAAAACGCATAAACTCGCGGCACAGGGTAAAGCTACTGTGTCTGACATAACACTAATGCAGGGGCCCAGGGAGGTGACTGAACCCTGGCTCCCAGCTGCATCAATCCCTGTTTTAATCACCCTCCTGACAACACTTCTCTTTCAGCTCTCAAGCTGCTTGGCTCCCAAGGATGGGAACATCGTGAGAGTAAAAGACATGGGGAAAAGCTTAAACAAAGTTGTGGCAGTGAGGGGAATAGAACTGACTGTGAAAGTGCCTTTTGCCCAGCACTCAAATCTGTCTCCAAAGAAAATTTGTTTTAACTTTATAAAAACCCAGGCAGCGGAACACTCATCCCTGAGTCCCATTCCAGTGAATGGTTAAGGAGTCAACAAGGAAAAGACTCCCTGCAGCCCCATTTCAGGGGGCAGATTCAAATGAGAGTGTGTGTTTTGCAGAGAAGGAGGGAAAGATTTCTGTGCAGGAGCACATCTTGAATATAACTTGCAACACTGCCAACAGTGTTCTGAACAGCTTTCAAACCTGCTAGAACTTTGGTTGCTGGTTTTAAATGGGCCCAATACTTTGGGTCAAGCACTGGAACAGGATGCCGAGGAAAGTGGTGAGACCACCGTTCCTGGAAGCATTCAAAAACCGTACGGATGTGGCACTGGAGGACATAGTTTGGGGATGGGCCTGTCAGTGCAGGGTTAACCATTGGACTCTATGATCTTAGAGGTCTTTTCCAGTTTTAATGGTTCTGTGATTCTTCAGCAGCTCATGTAAAAGAGTCATGTAAAAGAGAAAAAGGTAACAACAAGTAAGTGTTTTTTCACTGGCTGATATCAGAGTACCTGAACCCCTCCAGATGGTGCCCCTGGGGCACCTTCACCCAGTCCACTTTTGCAGAAGATCATTTGTCCCAGATTTTACAGAGCTCCATGCCCTCCTCAGGAGGTTGCTAGGAGACTGAAGAGCCTTTCTCCACCTTTCCACAACCAGTGACTCCAGCTGCAGCTCAGCAATGAGACTGGGTCTGGATTGTGCCCACCACGAGGCTTGGATGGTCCCTGGCACAAGCTGTGACTGCCTCTCCCCTGAGGTGAACGGGACTCAGGCAGGGTGCAAAGCCAACCCAGGGAGCTTTCAGGGTAGAATCTGGGGAGGTTTTATCAATGCTTATTTCCTGTGGTTGTGGTTCCTAAACACTTGGGGGTGTTTTGCCTAAAAATACCCCTTTTCAGCAGCAGCACTGCCCTCACTGGCTCTCTCAGTGAGGCAAAGGGGCACTGAGGTGCAGGAGGGTTAGCAGTGAGGAGGCGCAACACCTCGGGCACTTTGAAGAGTCCCAAAATACAGCCCAAACCCCTGTGGGCTTACACCCCGTGTGTGTGTGTGTGTATTACAGCCTGTAGTGCCTGTGCAGACCGTGCCAATTCAGTTGGAGAGTATGCGCCCCAAATTACCCCTCTGGAGAGGCTGAGGGTGGGGAAGCAGAGCCCTGCCAAGCACTGGTGCCTGGGGCCATGCTGTCTTCTAACCCATAACACCTCCAGAGGCCCTGCTGGCTGCTGTGGCCGCAGTTTCATCTTCTGCGAAGGTTGTTACCTCCTCCAGCACGTCCTGCTCTCCAGGGCTGCTGGAGATGACACCATACTCATCACTTGCCTGTCACCAACCTGACCTGTTGATTCCAGAGCTGCCCACGAGGAGCCCCTGCCAGCTGCCGACTTAATTTCCTACACAGGATTTCCACTGAAGCTCGTGGATTATTTTTCAATTCAAATTAATAACACGTTAGATTGAATATGTTAGAGTTGGAGCTGGTAGGGCAGCCTATCATTCCAGTTACCCAACACTTCCCATTACAAAACCCAATTTTCAGTTGCTCCCAACTTTACTGAACTTTAACTGTTTGTGTCCCATTTTTTCTTGCATGGGTATGAAACAGGCTTCTTCAATTTCAACCAAAATGCTCCGACATTCCTGGAAATGAGTTAGCTCAGGGAAAGCGTAGCACCTCAAAAAACATTTTTGGCAATCTTTGCTTGAAGGAGCTTTTTTTGTCACTCTATTTTGGAGTGAAGTTTTTGAAACTTGGCTCAGCAGATTGGCTCTTTTTTTCAGAGCCTCCATGAAAATCCATCCAGATTTGGTAAAATTATGCAACTTTGAATACTAAAATTTCATTGAATAAAAATTCCTTAGATTTTATCAGTTAAAAGCCTTGTTTACAGCTTGGCAAAGGTAGCTGATGGCTGACCCAGATTTATGCTTCTGCAACACAACTTTTTGCAGTGACTATAGTTAAGTTGCTTAGAACAAGGTGTTCTTATATCATATTCTCTGTTTGAAAAATAAGAGTAGGTGGGTGTATTCCATCCCACAGGATGTTGCTGTCCTATGGATAAACCAGCACATGCTCCTACAGTGAAGCACTTTTTCTGTCTCTCACACACAATAGGCATGAACTAAAGCCACACTGATAACCCACTGGCATGTTCCAATTCTGAGAGCTCAGACATGGACTTTTATCCTACTACTATCCTGCTGTAATTTTTGTCTGCAGCATATGCATAAAATAAGACCTAGAGCTAGAGGTACCTGCTCTTTAATTTTAAAAAAATCCATTTGTTTTATGTCAACAAGTTATTGTTTATCTGATGTGTAAGTACCCCCTTTGTCACATACCTTAAATCTACTGGTTATTCCCTTTTACACCAAGCCACCAGAGAAAAAGAGTTCTCATTTAATTTGCATGGCATGTATGCAGTTAGTGAGGTGTTTACTTTGCATCCCACATGGATGTAAACACACTTCCCAAAAAACTTCCTTCATCTTTGAGCTGGGACTAAAGAACAGTCACTGTTATCTGGATTTTGGAAGCACCAAGTCCTTCCTGCTCTCTCCTGTAATAAAGACTATCTCCACAAGCCAACTGCTATCAGGTTTCTCTTTTGCTGCCATCTTTCAGGAACAGCAAATACGAAGAAGAGTGAAACTAATAACACAGATCTGCACAGATACAAAGCTCAGGCCCTGCCTAAATACTGAGCTGGAGTATCCTTGGCGTGCTGCAATCCTGCTGCCCTGATTCCCAGGGAAGTTTATGGCTGTGTTCACACCGCGGGCGATGAATATTGCTGTGTGAGCCTTCTTCAGGGCACTCGCAGACATACCCTGGGCTCACTCTTGCACAGCAGAAGATAAAGGCTAATTAAACTGTCTGACTCTGCCGTGAAGCTGATGAGGATCACGTATAAGAGCCAGACTGCTGCTGAGCTGCAGGGGACACAGCTTTTGTGAGAGGAGAGCCCATCAGCACAGGGAAAGATGGGCAAACACTTCTGCACTGAGTGCCTGAGAGTTTTAACAGGCGCAAAGAGGAAAACATAAAAGTTATTTATGTCTAACAAGGAGAGGTTCACCAACACCCTAAATTCTAATGCACTTCAGAGAGCAGCCCTTCAGTGGGGCTGCAGGGAAAGCAGGCACTAAAGCTCCCTTTTTAAAAGTTTAAATAACAATAAAAAGGAGTATGAAGAAGTTCTTCAGAGCTGTGTGCTACTGCACTTGCTGGTAAGCCAGGCAGTTTGCTTAAACCCAACTCGAGCACCTGCAAAGCACCCAGTGCCAGTCCAGTGGTCTGGGGTGCTTCATGTCCCCTCTCCCTCACTCACCCCCACTGACACCTACAGAGGCTTAGGGTGAGATAAACCAGCTCCTAACTCACACTACAGCTCTTCCTTGACCACAATGGACAGGAGGTGAGCCATTGAGACACCAAATCCAGCTTTCAGGCATCTAAAGTTAAGGAGAGTCAATCCACCCAGTATCTCTGAAAATGCTACCCATATGTCCCTTTACAAAAAGGATTTTCATTTGGACTGCTTAGCTGATGAACTGAAACACTGAATTATTTACATTCACAGCTTTATTGCTGAGCCCTCTTCTGTAGTCAACACTTCTGTCTACAGAGGTGATGATTTTACTGCAGCACTGGTTTTACACACTATTGTTCAAACACATCAAAAAAGTCCAAAAGTGGGAGGGGACCCATAGCTCAGATCATTAAAGCCAAAAAAGTGTCCAGCATGAAAGTAAAACTCTGTGCCGCAAATCTAGAGTCTATGGTGATAGGAGACCCAAGGCATGAAACACTAAATTATTAAATTAAATTATTCTTGATTTAATTGATATCCTAGAAATGTGGAACCAACTCTACTAAACTTAACACGTCTACAGTGCTTTATAAATTTCCTAGATAATGGAATTAATTGAAGCACATTGTTTTATAAGAATCTGAATCTGGGTCCTTGATTACCTATGTACACATGCAAAAAAACCCCGAAAAGTATTTCATGTGTAATTCCCTCTGTACTTCTAACCCGTGGTTTGTATCACACAGCAACCCTGCATTGCATTTCCAGGTCTCTATTCCTTTGCAGCTTCCATACTGCCGAGAAACACAGGTATGAATTTTCAAAACACCAAGAAACGTTTGTGAACACCATCCCTTTTCCATGAGTAATCTCTGGCTTTCTGATCCCTTTTAATACAACCATTTAAAATTTGGCTTCTTTGCAAATCTAATCTGGGATTTAACATAAAGAAACAAAAACAGATTTGAGATTACAATGATGCCTGCATGTGCCTACTTCTTTCCAAGAAAAAGCTGCACCAATGTGAAAGTGCTGTATATAATAGTTTACTTGTCTCATGACATCTAAAGTGATACTCTGGAATGAGTTAGATACTTGTGTCTAGCAAATTAAAGTAAAAATGCAAGAGCTGGACTCATCCATTTCTTCCCCAGCACACGTTTGTGGTGCTTCAGAGGTGATGATTTTCCTGTTGAGCTCTAAGAGCAATGAAACAAAACACCACCAAGTGCCTCTGACTGCACTGACACTGAAGACCATCTCTACTGCTGCAGGAATGCAAGAATGAGAAAGCGCATGAGGATTTAAGGAAGCAGACAACTAATTGGCATTACTCACATGGATTAGAGACAGGCAGGAAGCAGATTCTGCACTTGTAAGCACCCTGATTAATACCTCCTTTGGCACCCTGAATTTAAACAAGCAGGGCTGCTAAAGAAGCAGGGCATTATGAAGTGGGAGTAAAGTTCACAAAATGCAGTGGGAGAGTTTGAAGAGGGATGGAAGCATTAAACATTTATGCTGGCAATAATCAGGCGAAAGGGTTTGTCTTCCCACGCTGTGGGGAAGATTACATCTCAGAACCACGGGAGAATGGGCAGCATGTTAAGTTTGGATAAGGGAGGAACAATTTATATGTTCTGTCATGAAGAAGAAACATTGGAATCATGGAGTATTTCCCAGTGTTAGGAAAATCTTCAAATATGTTCCCCAATATTCTTCACCTTTAGGCAATATCTGTAAAGTGTACTGTCACCTTTGTAATGTTTCTTATGTAGAAACTGCAGTGTGAGACTCTTACTTTGCCTGCAGCTAAATAACCCGAGTTTTACTTTCAGCAGTTCACACAACCCAAGCTGAGTGGAGCCTGAGCAGTACCTGACTGCTGAAATCCTGCAGGAGGTGATAATGATGCCTTAGTAGATAGCATCATTTTTAAGGTATGTGTACAGTGCACTCATTATGGCAGCTGTAGAGGCACTTCAAAGTCAGCTTTAAACGATCCCTTACACTGTCAGAAAAGCAGCAGCGACTGTTCATTGTTCAACACCAGACAAAGCCCCCACCCAAGAAGGGGAGTGAACAGTGGGTTAATCCAGCGCTGAGCTCCTGCTCCCTGTGACTGCACCCTGGGCTACCTGTCTTAGTCTTACAGCTAACTCGGGCTGTCTGAGGCTTAGTACACTTTGGGACTGTAATATCTCCTAATCTCATCTGATTCCAGCCACCTCAAAACCAGGGTGCCTAGTCTAGGCTAGTCATCTAGCCTCCACTTAGTATCAATGGGAAAGGATGAGAGTCCAAAGGGCACTTCGCTGCTCTCTAAGACAAGCATTAACATATGAATCACTCTCTGCAAGGGCCTGTGTCTGTTCATTCACTTCAGAGGAAACCTACCCTATGTGTCTAATTTTTGGAGAGCTGAAAGTCACCCTCAGCCCACAGTGAGCCACTATTGTGCTGAGTAAGCTGGTCTACTGTAGATGAGATTTATAAGAGGTGATCTGAGCAGATACAGGCACCAAAGAACCCAGTTCTTCATCTGAGAAAGGATTCTAGTGTGCCAAACATACTGCAGCATGAGATCATTACTCAGTTTCTTCCCCTGAAGTTTCAATTAAGTATGAAATTCATCCTCATTTCCTCTTCTGCATTCCTTGTCTGGTTAAATCAGCATCTGTGTTTCACGTCTGGGATGACCATGTTTCAGTGGAGAATGAAGTTTATATGGAGAATAAAAGTAAATTTTATAAAAACTTTAAACAGAGATTTGGAACAGACAGTAAGCAAGGGCTACATAAGTACTTCACTTACATTATTCCGATGCAGTGTCTCCCAAATATATTCACCCTGTTCCCTATTTCTGAAACCACTTTGGAAAGTGAAAGGAGAGGTATAAGAGGTGCTACACTGAAGAGTGAGGAAAAAATGCTGATATTAGTAGCTACAAGCTAAATGTATTTCAAAAGTGACAATGTCCAAGAGTTCTCTTGGGACACAACTATGGAACAAAATGGTCTGGGGAAAGCTACTCTAATGCCTTTTTTAATACCATCTTACTCCACAGTACCTACTTGGAGTAGAGTTACAGAGTTATAAAAAGTCACTGTCCCTGGAGGTGTTTAAGGAAAGACTGGACGTGGCACTCAGTGCTGTGGTCTGGCTGACATGGAGCTGTTTGGTCATAGGCTGGGCTTGATGATCTCAGAGGTCTTTCCCAACCTAATTGAGTCTGTGACTCTTTGAAATGGTCATCCCTTTTCCTTTCCTCCTAGTCATGCCCTGTGGAGATACAGAATGAACTCACTTCCACTGTTACTTCATTTGTTTGGTTATAACCCCTTTTCCCTATCTGTATATTAAATGGAGACTTATGAGCTATTCAGGGCAAAACTCTCCTATCATACAACTAAGCAACACAACTACATAGAAGGGCCATGATTTTACTTGTAGCTTGGAGGGACACTTTGAATACAAACAGCAATAGCTGCAATATGAAAAAATCACTGTGATGGCCAAATTACATGCCAAATGTACTAGGAATAGATTTGCTTGGAAGCAAGTGTTCCATCCCTCTACAATGGGATGAAAACAATCTGTTCTGTTGACAAACACAAACCAAGACTGCATTGCTGTTGGTGAGGACATCTTACGGAATGGTTTTATGCTCAGACTTGTGCATTTGTTTTACATAATCTTGCCACCATAACAGTGAATGCATGGTCACTCTGTCACCTCTCTGGGCAGCAGCGTCCTCCTATGCAGAGAGCCCAATGCTGTCACATAGACTGATGAGATTTCAGAACTACAGTCCATGAATTCAAGCCATGAGTGAATTAAACAAGTTTTACTTTTGACTCACTCTACACACTACACCAGCAGAAAAAAACCCCACAAACCACCAGAAATTATTTTGTCTCATAGTCTGCTTGTCAGATAATAAGATTTTATGCAGGAGACCCTGTCTAGCCATAGTGTAAGAAATAAGAACTGACTGGTCCTTGAGATGCAACTACCACCCCAACAGCCCCAAGTCACCTTGTCACAGAAGCATGCATCACAGAAGCATGCATCACAGAACCAGAGAACCACAGAATCATGGAACCACAGAATTATAGAAGAATAGAATAGTTTGGATTGGAATGGACCTTAAAGATCATCTCATTCCAACCCTCCTGCCATGGGCAGAGAGACTTTCCACTATCCCAGGTTGCTCCAAGCCCCATCCAAGCTGGCCTTGAACACTTCAGGGATGGGGCAGCCACAGCTTCTCTGGGCTTCTCTCGCTACTGGTTGAGGTAACTGTAAGGAGCCCTGCTCTGTGGGTTGTACACTCATCTCAAAAGTAAACCTAAACCACTGGCATATGCAATGTCTCTCACCTTTGGTGGGGAACACTTGAATCATCCCACCAGCTTCTTACAACCTCCGGGAATGCTCAGGAGCTCCAGTCCCCAACTAGGACAGTTCTGTGAAATTACACATTTGCAAAAAATAAACCAGCAGCAAGTGATGATGAGTGAAACTGTGTATTGCCTTTTACGCTGTTGTACTGCTGGAAACAGAAACAGTACAACTCCTTACTGGGGACCTGGTGGCAAGGAAGTCAGGTCCCAGCCTGTAAGTGAACTGTGCTCATGCTCAAATACACTAATGGTGGTCACAGAAAAGAACCTAAACCTCATGGCATGGCCCTGCTGAACATTTCTCTGGCTGTACAATCACATTTTGCCTCGTTTCTTACAAAGGAGCATTAGAGTGCATACATTAAGCTCTACAAAGTCATTTAGAGCAACTTTTAAACCCCAGACCGCCCACTCTGCCTTCCTCTGCTCCCACAGCCGCTGGGATAAATCCGGACCTACCCAGCCAACCTCAGTAGAGATCTGTCACTCTGAAAGACACCAGAGAGAGCCACAGATTTTCTAACTTCGGTTTGGATGAAACCCCAAGACTCGCTCATCACATCTCAGGGTATTTAGCATTGACTTTAATTAAAAACCTCCCCGTGCCAAACCACATGCAGATGCAAACCGACGCCTTCAGCGTCTGCAACGCATCGCCCAAAAAAGCTGCGCTGCTCCGTTCAGTCGGAGGTAGATGCATGAAGTAGGGACCTGCCTGTAAAATTTCCTCTTGTTCTGCAAAGTCTCTCTCTCTCTCTCTCTGCACTGCCCCAATTTACCACAGTGCAAAAAAAACCCACAGTCAAACAAATATATTCTTGGGAAGGAAGGGGGGCTGGTTGAGTGGTTTTTGAAGGCAGGCCAGAGACTATTCGAAACGGGGGACACACAGAGTGTTTTAACTGCTGTGATAATTCTGCATAAAGAGATGTTAAGGCTCTAGCTCCTTGCTGTAGCATGCCATGTGTCCCTGAATAAAATTACTGCCATGCAGGCTGTTAGCAGAGGAATGCGTAAACAGACAATGTATCCTTGCATCAGTTCCACAAAATGTTGCACAACACAAATGCCTCTCGATGTGTCATTTCCTGCTTGGCCACCAGCCCAGCTCCTGACAGGCAGTCAACAAAAAAAAAAAAAAAAAAAAAAAAAAAAAAAAAAAAAAAAAAAAAAAAAAAAAAAAAAAAAAAAAAAAAAAAAAAAAAAAAAAAAAAAAAAAAAAAAAAAAAAAAAAAAAAAAAAAAAAAAAAAAAAAAAAAAAAAAAAAAAAAAAAAAAAAAAAAAAAAAAAAAAAAAAAAAAAAAAAAAAAAAAAAAAAAAAAAAAAAAAAAAAAAAAAAAAAAAAAAAAAAAAAAAAAAAAAAAAAAAAAAAAAAAAAAAAAAAAAAAAAAAAAAAAAAAAAAAAAAAAAAAAAAAAAAAAAAAAAAAAAAAAAAAAAAAAAAAAAAAAAAAAAAAAAAAAAAAAAAAAAAAAAAAAAAAAAAAAAAAAAAAAAAAAAAAAAAAAAAAAAAAAAAAAAAAAAAAAAAAAAAAAAAAAAAAAAAAAAAAAAAAAAAAAAAAAAAAAAAAAAAAAAAAAAAAAAAAAAAAAAAAAAAAAAAAAAAAAAAAAAAAAAAAAAAAAAAAAAAAAAAAAAAAAAAAAAAAAAAAAAAAAAAAAAAAAAAAAAAAAAAAAAAAAAAAAAAAAAAAAAAAAAAAAAAAAAAAAAAAAAAAAGAAGAAAGAAAGAAAGAAAAGGAAAAAAAAAAAAAGAAGAAAAAAAAAATTAAAGAAAGAAAGGCAAACTGAAAGATTTAAAGCTGTTCTACTCCAAAGCACATTCCACTCTCCTCAGACTTATCCCTCCACCCTCTTCGCCTTTGAAAGAAAAGAGGGAGAACTTCCTAAAAACTGTTATGGTTTTAAGTCAAGGAATCTCAAAAATCTCAATCACTTATCTGCTTTTTATAAGCCGGGTCGGCCAAACAGTTAATGTGGGGGCTGAGCAGAACCCCTGGCTGGCTCTCGCTGCCTTCCGCAGCCTGCACAGCCAAAAAGGCGATGTGATGTTTGCTCATACCTTTCATCACGTGTGCACCTTGCAAGCTGCGGCAGCAGAGAAACGCTCGGGAGCTGAATGAAGCAGGGCAGCTTTCCCCCCTGAGACACTTCAGCTCAAAGCTCAGAGCTGCTTTTCCACTCGCACTGATAAAGAAAGTTGGGGTCGGTGACTTTGGAGCCTACCTTTGATTAGAGACAAACTAAAGTCTTCGGAAGTCAGGCAAAATATAAAAATATATAGACTTCTCCTCCCTCCTTCCTCATGATCTCCCCCCTGACTGGGTTTGTCCCAAAGGCAGCCAGAGAGGAGGACGTGCCTCCTATTCTAAAGGTACCACTACAGAAGGGCAAATCATTATTTCTGTAGTTGTAATGAGGTAAGGCAAAGGTATTAAAGGGGGGCTTAGGTAAAGATTTTGGGTGGTTTCTTTGCTCTGTTTTTTTCCTCCTTTGACTTCCTTTACTGTAATCTCTGGCTATCTGTCGGTCAGTTATGACCTCATGATAACTGCTCTGGAAAACTTCTTTCAGCCCTCCCAGCTGGAAGGCAGCTCTGCTGGCTAAGATGTGTGTATGGCAGAGGTTTTATCCTGGATATGAGGAGAGAAAAGTATCTGCAGGATTTCCTAATGATTCTCAAAGATCTTATATAACCCTGTCTCTAGACTGCATCACTCAGAGTGCAAAGCACTGTCTCAATCCAGCACAGAAACTGTGCAACACAATAGATGTCCCTGGACAGTAATCTAGATAGACTGGAAGAGATGAGGTAAAATTAAATGAATCTTTTCTGAGAAAAAAAATCATCAGAAGACCTTTTCTCATATAGAAATGGGCAAGTTTTCCTAACAGAGCAACCTGACATCACTGTCTCTATTAAAATATTTTCAAATAATAACAGAGAGGCAAGGCAGCAAGCTTCTACAAGCAGACGTTTAATACGACTAAATGGCACTTACATTTAAGAACCCGACTTTCTGAAGTGCTGAGCATCCAAAACACCAACTGGAGTCCCTGCATGCCATGACTGTTCAGCACTCCTGAATTCAGGCTCTAAATGACTGTGATGTCTGTCATGGCTTTGCTGCTGCTCCTGCTGCTGCTGGGAACCTCGCAGCTTTCGTTCGCTCGACTCAACTTGCCAACAGAAGGTCAGAGTGCCTTGCCTATAAACAAGCCTTACAAATTCACGATCTAAAGCATGATGTCATGTCTTAAAATGATAAGCTGGCAACAAAGTAAATGACATTTTGTAGAGATGTGCATAATTTTATGTTTACACTCCTTAGAATGAAGGTTCTAATAAGTCATCGGTTGTGTTCCTTTAAAGGGAAGTTTTATAACTGAGATGAATCACAACTGCAAAAGATCAAAGTTAAAAAACATCAATGATGCCATGGGGTACTTTTTAATCTTGTAATGAATGATGATCATGTGCTCTTATGAAGTTGCTCCAACTGCCAACGCCAGATGTGTATATTAAGAAAAAAGTTGTTTGTGATGTGACAGCTCTGGTTGAGCTGCCAGAGAGAGAGGAAAACTAGGATAACATGCTTGAAAAGTTGAAGTGAAATACAGCTCCTGGCAGAGAGGGGCACTATTTGCCGAGACACAATATTTTAAGACAAATACATTTGCTATCAGAGCTGCTTCTTGAATTCCGTATTGCTCCCAACCACCTAATTTTCCTTACACAACATAAATGCCAGATGTATTATTTGAACAATTACTACCAAATTAATATATCTACACAAGTGCACAGTCCCTAAGAAGGAAGCAAAACTTCAGTGAAACTCCCAGAGCTCACTGGATCTCCTCTTCCCCTACAAATTCAAGTTTAATAATGAGTCAATCCAGAGATGTATCAGAATGATTTGAAAGTATCAGATTGAAATATTCCACCAAAACATCCAAATTCCAATGGACATTCCAGCTTAAATTATACTTTCTTTTAAAAAAGGAAAGGAAAAAAAAAGAAAGAAAAGAAAAATATGAAGAAGGATACAATAACTCCATGTAGGCCATAAAGACTCAGTTACTGAGCATTCCTAGGCTCAGCTATTCAAAGAGATCAGCAGACAGGTATCGCATACAGAGGCCTTTCAGGTCAAAAGTAAAATATTCCAGCAGAACTTGGAGATCTTGTTAAATTGTTAATATGAACACAGACACACTTTCAATCCACTGATCACCAAAATATCCCCACACCAGCAGGGTCCCTCTCTCTGCTGCACAGGGTAATCCACACTACCCTCCACACATCACTTTCAAACCTCTCTGCTCTTTCACCGCGGTTGTGTCCTCTGCCGGGAGATTTCCTCTTTTGCCTCAATATGCCTCAATACATGGACGCAGCCTCCAGATGGGAATGGCTAAGTGATATGTAACTTATTCCCTGCTCTTTACTCCATGAATGCAGCTTCCCCAATGTCCTCTATATAACTTACATGGAGCACAAGCTGCAAGTGAAAATTAAAAATGGGAACTGATTCACAGAGAGGAGACAGAACAAAAATCCCCCTGCTGTGACATCAGGACACCTCAGCTGTGAGCAGGTAGGACCACAAGTATCTACCTAATGAAATATATCCAGAGCTACTTGCTTTTTCTTAGCTGTTCTTCGAAGAAGGTGAAACTCTACAGTGTGGACAGTTCTTACAGGGAGCGTTTCAGTTCCCACCTCGGTGTAAGAGGAGGTGACTCTGCAGCGTGTATTGGCACGAGAAACACTTAACTGCATGAATTCTGTCTACATCTTTCTACTTCTGTCTTTGTGGTATTTTAAAAAAAACACCATGAAAGCTCCTTGAAGGTCTCATTTGTATGTGCAGATCAAAGGCAAAATAATTATTTGAGATGCTTCCATTATAGGGATTCTTTTAATGTGGTTGTTCGTCAAATAATTCTTAATCTCTAAGTGTAATTTAAATAACGCTATACCTGGCTAATCCAATCAATTTAGAAAGAGTCACTTCTAGTCAGATTAAGAAAAAACTCCAGAACTGGCTCATAAGTGATACCCATATGATGTGAGACTGGTTACCAGCTAAATGTGCTAGACAGAGAGACAGCCAGATAAATCCTGATGGATTAACCAGACTTGACTGTACCTAAAAATAAGTGCTACTCATAAAACTGCTAGAATGTGACAAAACACAATTGTCATAAAAGTACAGCCATTGCAAAATAGATAAATCATGGCCAACAGATTCTTAGTGAGCTTGCATGGCTATGAGATAAATGTGCTGAATGAAAATCTGCTCGACTATGTTTAAATAAAATATACTTTCCATGCACAAATAAGAAACAAAGACCATGCTGTTGATATAGTGCTTTTTTTTATCTTTCTTTGGCCCCTGGGGGTCTACGATGAGTCCATAGCTGAAAACCAACTTCAGGTATGATGAGCTTAACCAGGTGCATTAATTATCTGATGGCAAAAGAATTTAAGGGCAAACAAAAAGGCACTATATTATATATTTCCTTTCTATGCTAGGACTGATCCTGAAAGATCAGGCTCCTGTTTTGTTCTAAACGTCTTCAGCTGGAAGCTTACAGGAGTTCAGGGAATGCAGCACATTGCAGGATTGTATCTACTATGTCTAAATCAGATTATATATAAATACAGTGGGTTTAGTTCTCATTTACACTGGCAGATAATGTATCAAGACCTTGATGTGAATGAGAATCAGGTTTGGGATTGCCCAAATTCAGCCAAGCACTTAAGTGAGTGTTTAATGCAAGTATGTGTGTGGTCCAATAGACTCCAAATTAAGCATGCGCTCACATATTTTGCTGAGCAAAAACCAGTGTTTGACAAAGATATACATATTTCATTTACAGGTCTCTGTTAAATGAAATTAAGCAGGCATAAGAGCAAAAAGAAGAATATAATACTCACTTCTTGGCTCTCTTGGCCCATCCACTGTAACCTTTATAGCTCTGTGGTATGTAGCGACTTGGGGGGGATTTGTCAGGACAGTTATTGTCAAAGTAAAGCTCTTCCCTACAAAGGGAAAAAACAACAAGGAATGAGTGATTACAACATGAAAACAGTCACATGCATGTTCAGTAAAGAATCAGTTTAAAATTATTCCCTGTCGTTACCACAATCGTGAAAATTAAAAACATAACTGACCATAGGAGTTTTCCTCTCCTTCAGTTTTACTCTATGTCAAGAATACGTCCATGTGTTGACAATCTAAATGTTTCTTATTTAATAATGGGTCATCATACAATGACAGAACAAAAGTGATTCACTGCTGAGGACAAGCCAAATTCTTTGCTGCATTGAAAGTGGTGTAAATCCAAAGCAAGTCAGATAATTTAAAAATTTACTCCAGTTTCGCAGCTGTGTGACAGAGAGCAGAATGTGACCATATGTTATTTACTTCACACAGTTTTATCATTTCATTTGTTTGACTTGACTACAATAAGATGAGGAAAGAATATATTTTTCTCCTGGGAGATGTTTTAACAGGGAGTCAGTGTCTCTGTCCTTCATATGCCAGGGCTAATATGATGATAGCATTATTATGGAACACGCCTTTTTTTCCCTACACATATTCCATCTATGAAATACCAAGAAAGCCCCCAATTTTCCCGTGAGGGTGAGAAATGTCTGTGTGCACGTACATTGCTATCGTCAGTCTGCATTGTTGGGCTTTTTGCTTTTTTTTTTTTTTTTACTTTTCAAAGCTTGAATTCAGACAGAGATTGCACAAGATCATCCACAGCCTTCAGCTGAATGAAAACGTTAAAAAGAAATAAATAAAGGGAGCTGCCTGCGTCTGAGCACACATTCTCACAGGCGCTGGCCCCCGTTTGGGAGACTCACTGACAGTTGTAATCTGTTAGATATGCAACGGTTACTCATGTCAGATAGTCAAAACTGAAAACTGTTTCAAGACAGGAAAAGGTGGGCGTACAACAGTGACTCAATAAAACAGTCAGCAATCTTTGGCCTTCATGCTCATTTAAGCTGCTACTTTACCAGACACTTAAAGCTCTTTTTTTTCCCCCTCCTCCCTGGGTGTATTTGTGCATTTTTGCTGCTAGGGCTTTTCCTCTCGCTGAACTCTGAAGGCATTCAATCAAGGCACAAATCTTAAACGATATGTAACAGCACAGACTTAATGCAGTTTTTTCAGGCCTAATATAGAACAGCTTATATATAAGGCATAATACAGAACAGAGCTTTGGCTGTCAAATCGAGTAATTGGTCTTTCTTTCTGGTCCAAGTCATATATCCCCCAAACCTGCCTGAGACATGCATCATTTATTATCAGGAGTGCAACTTCAAACTGTCTTGGCTATAATTTTCACAAACCAGAATGTGACATGGATTTTTTTAAAGGAAATATAACTGTCATTTAGAGTAAAATGATTTTCCAGGTGAAGCCGCACTCCAGCTGTGCCCAGCTCTCTGAGAGATGCAGGTTAGAGGGAAGGTCAGGACCCTGGCAAATAGAATTATGGAATGGTTTGTGTTGGAAGGGACCTGAAAGATCATCTTGTTCCAACCTCTGCCATGGGCAGGGACACCTTCCACTAGACCAGGTTGCTCCAAGCCCTGTCTAACCTGGCCTTGAGCACTTCCAGGGATGGCGCATCCACAGCTCCTCCGGGAAACCCATGTCAGTGAGTCACCACTCTCACAGGGAAGAATTTCTTCCTAATATCCAATCTAAACCTGCCCTCTGTCAGTTTAAGCATGCAAAAGTCTCAGGAGGCTGCGTTCTATCCCAGTGGTATGGCTGAAGGTGTTTTTTCCCATTTTCAGGGAAACTGATTATTTCTTAAATCATCACAGGAGCGGAGTTAGGTGTGTTTAGGACGTCCAGTCTTTGTCCAGCCCTGCCCACCTGAACTGTGTGTCCTCCCAGCACGGGGCGTGGGCAGCCTTCACACACACAGCAGCCCTACAGTGCCTCCACACTGCTTGATTAGGGCTGAGAAGGGTTTGTGCCTTTTATTCCTCTCCAAAGAGGAATTCAGCCTAATGCACGAATATATATAGTTTTCCAGGCTCGGGTTTAAGGCTTCCTTTGGCACTAGCTTACCATGTCAAAAAGTTCTGACTATTAAATTGTATGCTGATGACATTCAGATCACAGAGACCCATTGAAGATCAGTAGAATATTACTGGTAACAAAGACACTACAGGGGCTTTTCTATACCCCTTTGAATGAAGAATTTAGCCTTCCATGCTATTGTTCTCTTTATACACCAAACCCCTATAAAAGTCTACTATGACAAAAAAATTAACAAAATATACTATCTGTAAGAACCTATAAAATCATTCTGTAGAAAAGCACTGAAAGATTTGCTACACTAAATATATCTCAAGAGGATACAGTAGCCAGAAAAAAAAATGCATTCTTTAATAAAAAGAGCTACATTTGGACCTCACCAGTGAGAACTTCTGAACTGTCACCTCTCAGCCAGCCTGAGCTGAAGAGGTAAGCAGCTAATTTGAGAGGGAAATTGGTTTTGTTCCCTAACTGGTATTTTACAAACCAGAGTGTGGATGAAGTAACACCGACAAGCCCCCCTCACACTCCATAAACCACAGAGCCCTTCATTGTGGGGAGCTGCACGGCCCTGCCAGGGCACTCCAGAGCTTTCGAGAGATGATTTACATATTACAGGATTAAGAACGAAATAAATTTTTAAGGTCCCCTGTTTCAGTGATGCTGCTGCCTTCCACAGCTATTTCACAGATATCCCTCCTCAGCTACAAAATCCTTTAATGCACTTTTTATCACCTTTCTTTATTGCCCTTAGTCATTTCAACTACCCACTTTCAGAAGCTACAGACTAATTGTAGCTCTCTTTTATTAAATTCCCCAGCCAAGCAGTCATCTGGCACTATTGCTTCAGTGTGTCTAAACTGTGCATTCTTTGTTATTCACACATGTGAGCTGAGCTGACACAGAGGAGGACGAGATGGACATATGCTGAAGCACAAGGCAAACCCCAGAAACGAGCTTGAAAGGAGACTCGGCAGCTTGTGTGTGCGTGTTGCATATTTTTTCAGTTAGATGCTAATGTGATTAAAGTATCGGGACACAACAAGATTAAGGTTATGATCCTGTGCTTATTGAAGACAGGAATTCTTTCTTCCCTGCGCTGTGGATCGGGCTTGTAAAAGTGAGCTACCGCCTGAAAACCACATACAAACAACTGCTGCATTCGCATCAAACGCTCCGGTTACTTATTCTTATGAATCCAAAAAAGGTGTTTAAGAGAAATTATGCAAACAGAAACGTGAAGCTTCTGTCAGGCAAACAAAATGAATATGTATAAAAATCGAGTTTCTCCATTGAGCCCATGGGAAGCAAGTGAAAACGTGGGAGAGGAGGTGAAGTGGTAAGTTGATGATTCAGACTTCACAATCAAATTTAGAGATACAGAGATCAAAGCCACGAGCTGCTTAGAAAGATGTAAATCTCAAGTCAGGAACAGGTGTGGATTAGTTTCTTGCCACCGAAAAATGATTTCTTTATTACTTTATTTTTTCCTGTTGTACTTCAGGACCTGTATTTACCGATATTTGTCTATGTAAGGAGCTTTCTCACTTCTGTTTGCAACTACTGATTTCTTTTCCTGCTATTTTAAGCAGAGTTCTAAAAATCTATCATAAATGATAACTCTTTCTCCTTCTCTCCTTCTCTCTCTCTCTCTC
>VZTJ01006440.1:1379552-1390647 GCA_013397795.1 Orthonyx spaldingii | reverse complement strand
AAAAACTTGGTAAGAAAAGAAAGAAAATCCTTATTCTGTCTGCAGTTCCACTGATTTCAATGGGAGCCTTCGTGGAATAAGGTGTTGCTTCACATAAAAGAAGCAGAGGCAAGACTTTAGCTAAACTTGCTGCTTCTAGTCACTCACCTTATCCTTTCATATTTCCATGTCTAAATGTCCATCTTGGTACAGAACATGTCAAGTCTTTCAGCTCATTGTTTCCACTACATTTTAGAGAGCTGGAATAATATTTTTAGGCACGAAAAAACCGTCTTCCACTGTTTTTGACAATTGAAGAACATGGACTGAGGGAAGCAGAGGAAAGCTCTATTTACTAAACACCACATGTAGATTAGCACTGATAGTTTTTCTAAGGAAATTTATGACCTGTGTGGAGTAAATAAACTCCCTTTTTGGTAAAGAATCTGCAGCCAATCATTCATGCTTGCTTAGAGACGTTACTGTTCACACTGCTTTTATGTGGAAGCCTACAGTAAAGGGTGATGTTATGTCTAAAATAGACAGTTGGCAGCTAAAAAAGAAAAAAAAATGCTATTTCTAACATTACTTATCATGAGATTCTTGCTAGACTATGGCACATTCACTCTGGTTCAGGAAAGAAAGAAAAGATAATGACAGGACAATTATAATTCTTGTAACTAATATGTTATCTGCATGCACGCACTTGCATGCCCAGCTCCATTTACTGGCAAGTTATGGCATTTTACACATCAGAAATAAACAGAGAGCTCTCAGTGTGTTCAGCGTGTTTAGTAAGTCTGAAAGCTGTTTGCTCTGTATCTCAGGGTAAAGGAGAATGGAACAGACACTTTGCTTCTCCAGGCTGCCCACCCTGTATTCCCAACATCACCCTCCTTCCATGCTCCCCTTCCTCTCCCCATTTTATGTTCAGGGTCCCGTAGAGATATAATTAATTAAGGCAATCATGAAAACTAAGTGAGAAGAAGTAAGAAGAAGGTATATCATGTTTTCAGAAATATTTGTTTCTCATGTACAAGTAACTCAGTGGCTTTCAGCTCTACCCCTCTCAATTTACACTGGTGTGAAAGGGGAACTGGTCTATTATTAAGTCTGCCTAATTTAATAGATGCACACAATGTGTTTGCTTATTTCTTTCTACCATACGTGAACTTATCAATACAAACTTCAGTAATTCTGCATTCCACAACAGAAGTATTCTGAATTTAAAGTGAGTAAGTGCCTTTCTGAGTGATGATCCCTTGTCCTTAACTCGCCCCAGTGCACTTCAGCATGTGGGCTCTATAACGTTGCTGGGGCTTTGCCTTTTCTAGAAGAATGTCCTGTTTTTGATGAGGGGTGTCAAAAATAGTTTTCCACCCTCAGATCCACTCAAGTACCAGCAGAAGCAGCTGCCTCACTGGTGTGGACAAGGTCAGGTAAGTTCATTGCTTACCATAGCAAATCATGCCCTGTTGAGGGCTCATGGGACAACTTGCCTGCATAGGATTTGCCTCGGAGTGTACAGAAAAGTTCATTACAATAGGTGTTGAACTCACTGACTTTGTCCACACTGGCTGAGCAGTTGTTTTCAACAGTGCTCCAAGATGTGTGGAGAGTGGGCGGGCATTTGACAGCAGTTGTCAAAACCACGTTGTGTCTCTGGGGCACGTACCTGCCTACCAAAATATCCATGCTCTAAAAGGCCCGATTCAGTAAACCTGGGATAGTGCAAAGTCCCCTGTGACAGAATGGCCTGTGAGTTTCTGTGCTGGTGTACATTTGCAGGGTGTCAGATGATGAGCAGGACTTTATTGTACAGTCACTTATCATCTACATCAATACAAAACTGAAGGCCACAAGCCAATTGCCAAAGATGATGCTAATTTAAAGAACAGTTGGTGGAAGAAAATAGCCATGCTATAAGTGATCAAAGCTCTCACCACATGAGGCTGCTGACATAATAAATAATGCTGAATTTTGCAGCCCCTTCACACATTATGCTTTTTTTTGAGCTCACGTGAAAAAGCATAAGAAAATATTTTGCCAAATGAGACTGGGTCTGGTATCTCCATTTCTCAGATGTTCATTAATAATTGACCAGCTCTGTGGAAGCATCATAACAGAAGTGGATTGTACCAGAGGTTTTCTTTTTCTATGGTATTTATTTTTGCAATTACACAAAGAATAAGCTGGCATATGAGGAAGGAAACTGAAGCAGAAGTTCTTTTTCAAGTGGATAAAAGAGGACGCTATTTTGTACGGAACAACTTCTAGTTGACCTTTGCAATAAATGCCATAAAATACTATTTTGGCCACAAATGGAGCAACATTTTTAGAAGGATTAATGTTTAATCTGTCTGTCTGTCTGTCTATCTGTGCAGGATTTAAAAAAGACTGGAGGAAGCTAGCACTCCACTTTCACTTATAATTGCATCTGTAAAACTTTAAAACTGTGCAAGATCTTTCTCTGCTGTGCTGGATGCCATTAGCATTAGCATATTACCACAGAAAAGGAATCAAAGGTAGACAGTGAACTTCATAAGAAATCTTCCAAAAGCCTTCCATCCCTCAAAAACTTTAATTCCCAACAAGATCCTGACTCTCACAAAACCTACTAAAATATATGAACTGTTCAGTAGGCTCACAGAGTTGAAACAGTCTGAGTATTTTTTTTATAATGATAAAATCCAGAGCTGTATTAGATTGGAGAGAGAAATTTTTGAGGAATTTTGAAACCCTGGAGAAATTTCAGAGGGGTCAATCACTACACTTATACTTGGGGGATTTTTTCCTTTTTGTTGAGATGAGTTTCTTTTGTCATTGTCTCCTTTTTTTTGGCATTGGTACAGATTTCTATCACACTTGCACGTCCTGTGGCATTCACACAATATTGCATGAGTACCACACAGTCATTCCATGTCTTTCTTGGCCCTGGATGTTAGATAAATGTGAGCCTTAAAAAATAAAATGGACACTCAGAAATCTAAATACTTCACAAATACTTTTAAAAGGAGGGATAAAAGAGGTAGCAAGCATAGGGAAAGTATCTCTCCAGATTCAAGAGCTCTGTATTGGCACTCTGTAGACATTTCCCAGTAAAAATGCTTTAGCTGATCCCAGCTGTAATATTGGCTCATAGGAGAGGTTGACTGGGTATGTCCTTTGGCTGATCTGAACACATTGCCTATAGTTTAAAATCAACATCCTGACTTTTTCATAATTTAAAAACCGTATCTTAATCATTAATGTAAGTGTACTTTAAAATGGCTCTGTATTTTCCATCATGATACTAAGTTGAAACTGGCAGAATGGAAATTGGAGAGAAGTTGCAAAGAAATAAAAAAGTATCCTGCTCTGCTTCCCAGCTACAGGAATGACCAAAGCTGCCAGAGAATCACCTTTTACAAAAGGAAGACTGTCTGGAGAAGAGGCAAGAATATTCTCAGGAGCTCTGTTGAAGGCAGTACTTCTTATCCAAAAGAAAGATGGAAATAAGTAATTGTACCCCTCCTTTAAAACCAGGTCTTGCTGCTTTCCTGTGTGTTACAGATCACACGTTATTTTACATTGGAAGCTTGGTGCTAAAATCTAAAACCTAAGGGCAAAGTTCTGCTCTTAGATACACATGCATCAGTCCAATGAGCTCAAAGAGAGCTGTGTTCTTATGTTTAGCAATGGAATTTGGCCCTAAATATTTAAATATTTATTCAGAGGGAAACAAAAAAAAGCTTCTCTGATATATTTGTATCTCATATCTAATGTACACAGATTACCACCACTGGGCACCCACCCTGAGAAATAAGAAGTCTTAGAGAACCATAAACTCAGCATTCTACCTGCTCTGCATGGTCAAATAACATGAATTTATTTCAGAACATTAAGGAAATTAAATCTTTAGCAACCTGTGGTTGATGTTATTTATTCTGCAGTCCAGTAGTAATTTGATGCAAATTGCTGGCGCTATTCCTACATCTCAAGAAATTACTGTTTTGAATGGACTGTTTCTGGAAACTTTCATTATATGAATATGCAATCCAGAAAGAACTAATGTCCTCTGCTTATATTTTTTCTGCAGAGGAAAGTTCAGTGTTCTGGTTAATTCTCACTTATCTTCCAAAGACTTATGACTGGAGTCTAATAATAATCTAACCCTGTCATTTGGAAATGGTTAACCTGAGGATCCCACCTGTTCTCTATGGCAAATGACCCAGATGTGTTTTTGATAAGGGTACGAACGATCAGAAACCCACAAATTTTCCTCAAGCAACATAATACTTCAATTTGTACATCTAATGTAAGTGAAAAGTAACTATATATAACTGCTGTTTTCCTTGGACAAATGACAGCTAGAGGAGAGCTGAGTTCCAGGTTCAGACACCTAAATTTGGTTGTCTAAAAGTAAATGGTTATATTTATGCTAGCTATTTAAGCTCTCATGGTACTCAATAGTGACCTAAGGCTCAATTCATTTGCCTAAAATTAAGCTTCCAATGCCATTACGGCTGCCTTGGGCTACCTAAAAAATCGCCATGGAGCTGGCACATCTGAGTCAGGGCCTGTGTGAGGTGCTTTGGAAAGGCAGATGGAGGAAGACAACATAGCTCAGAGGACTTGACATGGATAAATGAGCTCAGCCCTCACAAGTGCAGTCAGTGGCTTCTACAAAGCAAGGCTAATGGCCAAACACAGATGTCTGCTTTTGGAGGAACTGGTTTCTCACCTGCACTGACCATGGGAACTGAGTTCCCATTGAAACCTACTCCTGATGTTGTGGTAGCCAGAATACATCCTGGTTTTAGGGTAATCAGTATGTTTCTGGTTCAGTCAGGCTTCAGCTACTTTGGTTGTGCATTTTGTGCAGTGCAGTGGTTTCAGTGAAATGCTGGCAGGCAGGACAGCCAGAGTGATGGGCAGGTGTGATTGCAGGGGTGATGAGTTTCTCTTGATGTTGTGCTTCAGGGAGTTCTTTGAGATCCATTTGGACATTTAGCCAACACTGCTACCTGCCCATTACCTAGAGGAGTCTCTGGCTACTAAGCGTTGGCTCTTTACAAGTGTTGGCTTGGGAGAATTGGGGTTTTGTCTGCTCTTTACTGCTCTCATTTTTAGGTGACAGGGATATTCACCATACTGCCAGAGTGCTGTTTTCAAAGCTGTATGGCTTTTTGGGCACAGTCAGCTTCGTAAGAAGGACTGCACCAAAATTCATTTTCTGTTTTTAGAGCCTTTTGGCTGGAGCTCTCTAACCACAGAGGTCGCCCTTGAATATCTCTGGCTATAGAGTTCCAATGCATGGTGTTGCCAAAATGCTGTGACCCCTGTGGGAAGAAGGTAAGAACAAAAATATGTGTGGACTTGTTAAATTCATTAATAGTCATGGCCAGCTGGTCCTTCTACCCAGGTCTTGCCTCAGCACTAACAAGGTGAATTAAGAGTGATCCAGGACCAAAAAATTCTTCACTGGTACAAATCGTGATTTTGGTTTGCTTTGGTGGTTATCTTGGTTGAGATCAAACCTCAAGCATTACTTGAGATAACATATACAATTATTAGCAGAAGCTTTCTTGACTGTGTGTGGAAACTCCCAGCCTCATTTGTGGAAGCCATGGTTTTGAAAAGGGCACAGCAAACAAGAACTATTTAAGGTACAGTCTCAGCTGGGGCAGCTGATCGGACAGGCTGGAGGAGACAGTGGCTGGGAAAAGGGCCCCTCTAAAGTAATTTTTCTTCAAGTACATTGATTCAGATCAGTCAGGAACAAAACTCTGCTTTTATCTTGTTTTATATTTAATTCATATGCTGCTTACTTAAGGCCGTGCCTATAGGGTTGGCTTCAGAGAGGAGTGTTAATACATGTGCAAAATGGCTACTACAGATTGAAGGTCTTGGTCACACAACTGGATTACACAACACAAAGTTCCATCCTCAAGATCACGGTGCTACCTAATTCTGTCTCTCCAGGTCTTTAATTTCCAGGCATTGGAATTGCCTCAAATCCATTTTGGCACAGAATACATAATTATTTTCATATTGTGCTAGTCTACTCTCCTGCTTTCATCCCTACGAGCCAGGAGTGAGTAAGAGCTGGCAACTTCATACTCAACTATTACATTGCAGAGTACACTTTAATCAGCACCCTAATAAATAGCACGCCCAATTAATTGGGGCATTTGCCAGCAAACCAATTCCTTTCCCTGCACTTCAGTGGCTGTAAATGATGGATAAATAGCATTCTTGCTGTTGTCTGAGAGCATATTTGCTGTAATTAACAGGTATGATTTGGTGTTTGCTGGCATGTGTTTCCTCAGTACCTCTGCTCACTTTTTAGCAGGCTCCCTGTTCCCATGCAGTTACTAAAAAGAAATAAAGAACAGATTTCCTTTTCAGTATTTGCTTAAATTATGGTAGTCCTTTTGTATTTAAAAAAAACCCCAAAACGTAATTTATCCACTATGTTCCTATATGGTTTTGACAATTAAAGGTAGTAATTTAATTAGCATGTTTCCGGTTTAATTAGTATGGTGAAGAGGCCTTTGCCATACCATGGAATAACTTATAATAAAGGGAGGGATCTCTGCTGCAGCTCTCTAGTGCTACCTTTTTTGACCAGGGGTTGCATGGTGGTTTGCTTTAAAGTGGTATTTCCTTGAGGGAGATCTACAGAAGTACAATCTATTTTCATAAACTGGTATATGCTATGATTTACTGTAGGCATGCGACAGTTTCTCCTATTTGGACATCCTTTGCCAAAAAAATAAATAAGAATGAACACGGCAAAGTTTTCTAATCCCTGCATTTCTCACAGATTGCTTTAATGGCGACTGAAAAAAAATATTGGAAGTAAGTGAATATGAAAAAGGAAATGGTACTGGGGAAATCTCAACAAGGGATCTTAAAAACCAGGATGGCTATGGATCAGCAAAGGGAAGAAACATTTGTGTAATTAAAGGAGAACATAATTTGTGGGTTATCTGAAAAAAATTGTCCCGGTTGGGATTTACTTTGACTTGTTGGCAGGAGGAAAAGAAACCGCCCTGTACCACTGCATAAGGTTCCTTATTAGTTGTGGCTTCTGCAGAGGCTCCATCTCCTCTTTGGAGCATGGAGGATTTCTTTCATTACATAATCTGGAATTTTTTTTTTTTTTTAAATAGACTGAATTTTTTTTCTCCTGTGTGTGCAAATTCTCTTTGCCCCAATGCTTCTATACTGAAGTTATTATGCTGAAGGAATGCAAGCGTCTAGAGTAACAATGGTTCATTTTCCTTTAATGACTTTGTCGACAGGATGGAGACATTTTTGTGGTGTGATGAATTCACTCAGTCTCCCGTTGTGTTTTCTCCACATGCTTTGGAAACTCTCTCTCTCTCCGAGAATTGTGGCCATCCACTCCAGCAAGAGCTTCATTACTTTATATTCATTGTATTTAAATGACACCCCAGTGGTACTGACCTCCTGGGATGATTGATGTAAATTATATGCTATGTAGGGGGAAAATAAAATCTTTTTCTGACTTTTTATGTTCTGCAGAGAAATAAAAAGTGAAAACAAATGACAGAGAAAATCAGGCCTATTCAAAGTGAAACTTTGTAAGCATTATGGTTTGAGCAGACTCCAGTTTGTAAAAGTGCTGAGACAGTTCATAATGACCTCATGATCTGAAAGGTGACCTGAGAAGGGGAAACAATTTTGTATGTGCCCTTTTTTGGTTCTGTATAATACATAACAAAAACTTGATCATGTTTTTTTTCCCTCTTTGCAAGTATTGTAAGAATTCAGACTCGAGCAGGGAGCAGCCTCTGCACTTTTACCAGCTAGACAAAGGTACAGTACCAGAAGCAACACCTTAGCACTCTTTCCACCTATCTTCTAGCAGATTTTCTTGTATTGACTTTGGATTTCATAGCCAGTAGGTATCTGTCTTGTTCGATTATTCTGCCAGGAGTTATCACCTGTAGAAGTGGCAACAGGAGGAATCTTCTCTCATCGGCCCAGCTCATCGTCGGGCAGTAACTTCAATCCCTTATGAACTGGTAACCTCTCTCTGCAGGCAAAAGGGTTCTGCACAGCAACACGATTTGTCAGGAAATGTTTCTGTCAGTGCTTTTTCAGGCACCTCACCAAGTCACACTGCCTCTATCCAAGCTCCTGGAAGTTATGCAGTTCACGCTGGACATGCTCAACTGTATTATCCCAGTAAATCGCTTATTAAAATTACCATATGGAACTGGCATAGAAATTTCTCTATTTTTTCTATGTTTTTATATTATTCTGTCCTACCAATTCTGAGATATATAAAGATATGAATAGAAATGTCAGCAGTATGCTGCCTTGCCTCCCTCAGTTTAATGTAAGGTTTTGATAAATCACAGAATTTGGCTAAAAACTGGAGTCGCCTCGAGTTTTTCTGCAGTACCTTTCATGACTTGACAGAATGTTTTGATTCTCCTTTTGGCTGGGAAAATGCTTATCGATACTGCTGCTTTGGCTTGGATTGCCCAGATATTTTAAAATGTGTAACAGCAAGGAACAGTTCAGGCCATCCTGCTCACAGCAATGACTTAAGACTTTGCTGTGCAGGCAAGAATCAGCAGCGTGAGGCCTCTCATTCTCCAGGATATCTTGGTGTTTTGCCCTGTTGCTGTCAGTGCTCGGGCTGGTATCAGCTTTACTTTCATAATCGTAAGCAGCAGCAGCAGAAGGGAGAGGGGCTGGCAGCACTCGTCAGCGAGTTGCAGCATCACCTCGTCGCTCTGAGGCTGATGTGGGAGGTGGCAACAGGGAGGAAGCAGCGCAGAGGGGACTGACAGAGTGTTTATATGAAGTAGCAAGAAGGATGGGGAGTGAGTGGTAGCCAAAAAAAAAAAAAAAAAAAAAGGGTAGCAGAAGTCAGCTAAGGGAAAAAGAAAATAAGATGACTTTCTAATAAACTGGAATTCAGATGGCCCCTAGAGTGTTAAGATCGTTTCAGTGGTTGCCAGAGCTTTCTTCTTCCTCCTTTTCTTATCCAGCCCCTCAAAGAAGTAAAATGCTGAGATTTACATAAAATTACGCAGTCCCTAAGCTGTCAGTTTCTTAGAATGAATCCCAGTAAAATGATACGAACCTTGCTTGGTGTGTAGGCAGGAATTTGAATTAAAAAGGGACTAAGGAGGGCAAAGTAAGAGACAGAGCGTAACTTTCGAAGTTATAGACCCTGCAAACTTTTGAGAAAAGTAAGAATTGTTTCAAAGCACTAATGGTTACTCCATTTACCTCTGTTGGTCCCATTTATTAGTTCCATTTTATACCATGGCACACATCAGCCTGCCTCCTAACAAACCTGCATGTGATGAACAGAACAACTGAACTAAACTCACAGGAACCTACTATTAGCAGGTGTCCAAGGAAAAAAAAGTTGAAAGGAGAAAGGAAAAGTTAAAGAAAGGAAAGGTGGGTTAATACCCCAGCTTGCCTATTCATGCCCTTCCCCATCAACCTGTTGAGCTGGCAGGATATAGGAAGAGGAAAGTCACCACTGCCAGGAATCAGAGGAAAACATGGATATGTAACCATGTCAATGCATTGAATCAGCACAGCATAGAACTGACTATTTCAGCTGGAAGGGACCTACAACAATCATCCAGTCCAACTGCCTGACCATGTCAGGGCTGACCCAAAGTTAAAGCACGACTAAAGTTAAAGCGTAATGATATTGTCCCAATGCCTCTTATACAGTGAGAAGGGTAGAGCATCAAACACCTTTCCATAAGCCTGTTCCAGAGTCTGACCACCCTCTCAGTAAAGAGACGCTTCCTAATGTCCAGCCTAAATCTCCCCGGCTCAGCTTTGAACCATTAATGTCATGGTTGAAGTAGTACAGCTGGGTATTGCTGTAGTAAGGACCCACTGGTATTTCCAAGGGTAAAGATGAACACAGGTCGCTGTTTTCCACACTGCTGTTTTTGAACACCTGTACAAGGCTGTGGCTGCAGACGTGAGGGTGTGCTGGCACCTGTGCCGAGGCCAGACACCTGTGTACGCCCACACCTCCCTGCTGCGGGGGGAACCAGCTGTCTCTCCCCAAAATCCCCTGGCCTTTTGGACTCACAGCAGACCTGGAGCCCCTTCCCACTGCCCTCCATGAACGCCTGGCACTGAGGGGGAAGGAAAAGGTGGCCATGGCGCATCAGGCAGCACCTGCAAACCATCCCTGGAGGTGTTTAAGGTGTTAAGACTGGATGTGGCACTGAGGGACATGATCTGGCTGACATCGATGATCTCGAAAGTCTTTTCCAACTTAACTGATTGTGTGATTTACAGAATCACAGAACTGTGGGGGTTGGAAGGGACCTTTGATGACCATCCAGTCCAACCCTCCTGCCAAGGCAGGATCACCTGGAGCAGGTAACACAGGAACCCGCCCAGGTGGGTTTGGAATGTCTCCAGAGAGGGACAAACCACAAAATCGCTGGGCAGCCTGCTCCAGTGCTCTGCCATCCTCATGGTAAAGCAGTGCTTCCTCGTGTCTAGGTGGTGCTTGTGTTTCATTTCATGGCCACTGCTCCTTGCCCTGTCGCTGGGCACCACTATAAAGAGCCTTGCCCCATCCTCTCGGCACCCGCCTCTGGGATATTCGCACGCATTAATTAACCCCCGGTGATTCAGCGAGCGGCGGCGGGGGCGGGAGGAAGCGGCGGCAGCCCCGCCTCGGCCCGGCTCCTCCCCGCGCCCTGGGAGGCGCCGCCGCCCCCGCCTCCGTGTGCGGGGCGGCCGCTGTGGCGGAACCGGCTCCGGCTGCGGCTCCTCCCCGGCGCGGGCGGCGCCATTTTACCCCCCCTCCCTCGGCGGCCGCGGCGCTGGCGGGCGGGGGGAGCAGCGCGAAGCCGCCGCCGCTTTTCCGTCCCCCTCGTTTCTCGCCTCGGTCCAGGCAGCGCGCGGAGGGGAAGGACCGAGGTTCAGTGCCTGCCCCTCGCTTTCCCCTCTCGGCTGTCCGCACACGGGGTGGGGGGGACCGGGCACCACAAGCTGCTCCCACCCTTCTTCCATCCTTCCTCCCCTGCACATCTCAGCCTCCTCCTTCTCTTCCATCCATCCACCCATCCATCCATCCCCAGGGGTGAGCCTTTGAGTG